>JAQIXI010002265.1:0-10798 GCA_034700165.1 Galumnidae sp. Gr-Ori-00277
AAACACTCAATGAAATATATACTAGTTTAAACCCGTAAATGTAGTGCCCTTTGAGTTTGAACGCAAACCTTGTTTTTCATTGATTTGATTGTATTACCTAAATAATTCCAAACTGTTTAAAATAAAAAATGAAAGATGTTTTTACTGGCTTTTCAAATCACAAATAAAAATTATGGAATCCTTTTGGCAATATTCTCTAAGGACTATTTCAAACCTGAAAACTCATATTTTGACGCTCTCTAGCGGGTGAACCTTATGAAATTTCCTAAATATTTTTATATTTTTGAGTTCAACTCAATGTCCTCTATCGATTGCAAAAGAAAAATTCCGGGTGACAGCTTTCCCCGAAACAGCTATCCTTCTTTCCTTACTCATTAATAATAATTTTTTATATGAATAGTTTTAATATGCTTGCTCAATTCACATAGCATACGAACAAATTTGGCTCAAAAACTAACTCAATAGGCAGCCTTGATCTTTATAATGCAGAAAAACGAACTTTCATAAATTTTATTAATTTTTTTTTAAATTTTAATTTTATTTTTTATTTAAATTTGATTCTTCTTCTTAAAGTAGTTTTAAATATCATCCTTAAAATTATAATAAGTAGTAAAAGTAGTTTTGGCATAAAAATAAAAATTCAAATTATTTTAGAAAATTAATAAACATTAGATTTTATTAAAAAGAAATAAAACATCTTTTGATGAAATATTACCATTTTATTTATAAAGAAAATGAAGAGAACAGAAAAAAATTGATAGAAAACAAAAGCGATTTGTGTATCAAAGATTTTAAGAAAGCTCTCAAGGATAGAAATATGACTAAGATGAATGAGCCGGTCAATATTATTGAAATAATGACAGTTCAAGGACAGTTCAGAAAGTCAAAGTACTCACTGAAGAGGAATGAGTTGAAGAAATTGTTGGAACCGATAATGAATATGGAAGTAGTGGTGATAGCAGTAGTCGGCACTTCCAGAAGAGGGAAGTCATTCCTACTTAACTATATGTGGCGTTTCCTCGACGACTATAAGAATATCAATGGATGGATGGGTGACGGAACTAAACCGCTTGAGGGTAAGCTTTACTTTTATCTATTATTTTAAAAATAGAATCTTATTAGGAATTCCCAAAAAGTTGGAGTTTCTTTAAGCCTAGCACTGAATTTCGATTCTTTTCCTATTTCCTTGATATATAATGCAATGATATATAAAACAATGCTTATTTGTGAGATGAGATTTGTACATGATCAATTATTTGTTTGTTAGTAAAATTACCTATATTTTTAGACAAGGCAAAAGGTATTCCTTTCTCTATTACTAATTATTATACATCTTTGTCATCACAGTAGAATATTATAGATCGATTATAGGCAGGAATGGCGAAAGGACTCAACTTTATGGGAGGTTTTAAGGGGTATTTTGTTCAAAATCAGGGGGGAATTATGGGGTATTTTTTATAAGACCTTAAAATTTTGCTAATTTTTCACCTATAAATAGTTTTAATAATACTTTACTTTAATCATATTTAATCTTGTAAAGACATTATTTGGCAGTATTTACAAGTTTTTGTCGAAAATTTTAAGTATTCCAGAATACCCCTTTCGCCATCCCTGATTATAGGTAAGTTTATAATAAATATATAAAGTTTCCATATTAATTGCGTTAAATATTGGAACAATATATTAGAACTATTGCTGTAAATAAATAATAAAATAAGTATGGTATTTTAATAACAAAAATTAAATGATTTAAAAAGTGATGTTTATTATTGAAAAGTGGTTTTATTGTTATAATAAAGGGTTTGGATGGAAGTCTTCCGATGAACCGCAAACTTTCGGGTTATGGCTGTCAAAGCCTTTTATTGTAAAGCAGTCAAATGGCAAAGAAATAGCCGTACTTTTGATGGACACTCAGGGGTTGTTCGACGACTACTATGAACAGAGAGACTGGTCTATGATTGTTGGCATCAGTTTATTGGTCTCTTCGTGTCTTATCGTTAATGTCTTCACTGATATTTCTGAAGATATTTTACAAACTATGGAACCATATATAGATTATGGTCTGAGAGCTGTTGAAAATAATGAAAGTATTCCCTTTCAAACTCTGGTAAGTATTCAATAAGTGATAAACTTATAGTCATTTGATTTAATTATAATTTATATACAAATAAAAGATATTTTTGGTTCGGGACTGGAATACACCGAATAAATTCAAGTTTGGTATTAGTGGTGGAAAGCAATACCTCGAGAAGAAGTTAATAGTATCTGAAAGACAGTCGCCTTCAGCACAGAATGTGCGCAAAAATATGGGCAAATGTTTTAAAGACATCCAATACTTTCTTATGCCTCCATTCGGCGAAGTTATGGAAAACCCAAACTTTAACGGCTCTTTCGATCAGTTGAGGGACAGATTTCGGGAAAAACTTAAAGAATTCATATCAACGCTTTTGAATCCGGAAGAGTTAGTGCCCAAAATGATTGACGGCGTCACTATAACTGGCAGTGAACTCTGCCAACACTTCCAGTCCTATATTGAAATATTTAATAGAGAGGATATGCCTGAAAGTCATCACATTATCGACGCAAAAGCCTTACTCTCCGATAGTAATAAAATCAGAAACTTAAAGGTTAGTTGAAAATCATGATCTAGGTTAATTTGTTTCTAATTTTAAGGACAATCATTTAACTAATTTGAGAACTTATATTCAAACCAAACCTTTTGTCACAAGAGATGAATTGAGAGCACAGAATGAAGTCAATAAAACACAAACTATTGAAGACTTTGAGTCCTCAATAAAGTCAAACAACACTAAACTCGTCGACCAATTAACCGATTATTTGAAAAGAAATTATGAAATCATTTACAGAGAAAATGAAGAAAACAGAGAGAAATATATGGAAAACAAACGCGGGTTATATGTCCAGGAGTTTAACGACGCACTCTTGGATCAGCTCAAAGATAATGGTTTTGTAGAACACGAAGAATTGGAGAAACTGTTCAAAAGATTACAAGAATCTATTTTCAGTTCATATAAACAATGCTTTGGAGGCGAAGACGAGGAGCTCTTTGAAAAGGGGTTGTTTGAGGTATGGCTTTGTTTTGTGGAAACATTTAGTGATTATTTTAATGATTTTTTTAGTTAAATCGTCTCATCTATGACTACGAAAGGGCCACAAGAATTGAGAACTACCGCAGAATCAAAGAGTTTGAGATAACAAAAGAAGAATATATCGGAAAAGTTGTCGACTTTTATAACGAAAATATGCAAAAGTTATTGAATGACAACAAATATTTAGAGAGACGACAGTTCAGAGAATCAGAACTTGTTGCTAGAACCAAAACCATTTCAAAGTTTAAACAGATCTATGTCTTCGAGAATCCGTCGGCAAATGAAAACTTTTATCTTAAAGTCGATCAGAAACTGAACGAATCGAAAGTCTTTTTCAAAGAAAAGAATAGAATAAAATGTAATGAAGTTATCAAAGAAACGGAGAAAGTTATCTTGGCTTCTATTGAGGGCTACAAAAAAGAGATAAATGAAAGGTTATATTTAATCAATTCTTTGGAAGATCTCGAAAAGAGTCATCAAATAGTCTTTAATAGAGTCTCTGAAGAGATGAAAAAAAGGCTTCCATTTAAAGCTCCGTTTTTTATCACTCAATATATCGATAGTTTTAAAACAGAAATCAATAATTTGAATGACAGCTATAGAACTCAATTAAAGGACAGAATTGAAGCCATTCAGGAAAAGTTTACGAACGCTTTTAATGACGCAAAAAATCACTACATTAAAGTATATTTGACTCATAAATAACTTTTATTTTAATTTAATTATTGTTTTATTAGGAAATGAATAACTCAATGAAAGAAAGGGGATTCCTCTCATCAAAGGATATGAATACTATTCACCGAAATATTCGCAGAAATGCTCTCAAAATATATGAAAACCACTTCGAGGATAACAAAGACAAAAGGGATCCCCTTTTTAAGAGCTATCAGTCAGACCTCAGAGACTTTATTGACGAAGAATTTGAAAACTTTGTTACAAAGAATGACGAAAAGCAAAACTCTGAGGAAATGGTGGTTCAAACTTTACTAAATGACTCAGTTAATGCTTTTGATACACAAATCAATGAATTGATAAATATGTCCATAACTGAGGAACAGCTCTCAACTCACTGCACAACTCTTAAGGAAGAGCTCAAGACTCAAATATTAGACACAAATACTGTCACTAATAAAGGACTTATAAATCAAAGTTTATCTCAATTAGACTCAGATTTATCGCGAAGATATGGCTCTTTCAGAGACCAACTTAAGCATAGGAAGGCCTCAACTATGGAAGACTATGAAAACAAAATGACAAATGCCTTGACTCAATATAAACAAGTACATTTATTTGAAATTATTTTCAAATATAAATTAAACTCTATTTTTAGAGAATGGATCTAATGCTGGAACAAAAAGAATACCTTTCGGATGAAGAACTCTTTGAATTTCACGAAACGACAAAAATGGATGTCGTCTCAGAACTAAGGCGTTATTTAAAGCCGTTATATGAAATCGATGTCAATAATTATATCGAGACTACAAAAGGACTTATCGATGAGGAATACCAAAGATATGATGCCGTAAATGAGGCAAAACATAATAATAGAAGAGAACAGGTTTTTAATGACTCCAAGAAATATATCGAAGAATACGATATTAAAATGAATGAAAACTTTATTTCAATACAAACTGAAGAAGAGTTGAGTTCAAAACACTCTAAAATTCTTCACAAAATACTGGAAAAATCGAGATATTCTAAAGCTTTTAAAACAGAAAAACTAATTTCACTTCAATTATCTTATATTGAAAGTCAAGTCTCGACACTCTTTCAACAGATTTCCTCTAAATTTAGAAAAAAAGTTGAAATTTATTCCGTAGCCTTTGAGTCGTTATTAGAGAAATCGAAAGCCTTTTATATATATGTAATGAAATTAATAGTTTTTATGAAATCTTTAAATATTATTTTGTTTTATAGGGAATGGACTCACTTTTCGAAAACAATGAGTACTATTCGGAGGAAAAACTGCTTAAACATTTGTCAGGAATGAAATCAAATGCTTTTAGTCATTTTGAAAGCCATTTGAATGACATTGAGACCAGTTTTCCTCAAATTAAGAAAAGTTATCTTGATCAGCTCAATAGATATATAGAAAATTCGAGCACTACTTATATTCAGAAGAATGAAGAAAATAGTGTAAGTTTTGAGTCAACCCTCAAAGAAACGGTGAAAGTATTTAAACAAAAATATTCAAAATCAATGAATACTTCAGTCGATTCTATTCTGAGTGAAGAAGAGCTCAATAATAAACACTACGAACTAGAGCCCAAAGTTAGCCAAATTTTAGGAACCGAAACCGAACTGAAACCGAAACTCTCAAACCGAAACCGAACCGAAACCGAAATGTCAGAGCCAGGAAAAACCGAAATAAACCGATAAAAACCGAATTTTTTTTATCAATCAAGAATAATGTAAATTACATTACTATATTAATATTGTAATTATATTAATATAATACATTATAATAATATTAGTAATAGTATTAGTAATGCTACAAAACGTGAATAAAAAGCCTAAAAAAGAACAGGTTCAATTTTAAATAATGCTTCTAATTTATTTGTTTATATTTCATCAGACATTATTTATAGCCTTTGGTCAGTACCTTCCATTATAATAGTTTTGACCATGATACATCCTCAAAGTTAAAGGGTAAAGCGTTTATTATTTAACTAAATGTTAAAGGGTTTAATTTGAAATGAACTAGATAATGGTATTTAGGAATAGAAAAAAGTACTTTTCCTTATATTAATAAATAACATTAAAGCAAGGCAAAGTATAGAAAATCATTTGTGTAGTCCATTTCTAAACCTTATTGCTTTTAAAATGAATAAATGTGTGTTTTATTTTCCTAATAAAGGCTTTATTCGTGATATTTAAAATTTATTGATTTAATTTTGTATCAAATTTATGTTTCTTTTACTTAAATTACATTTTTTCAAAAACCGAAAAAAACCGAAAAAACTGAAAATAATTTTTAAAAACCGAAACCGAACTGAAACTGAAAACAGGAACCGAAACCGGAAAAAACCGAATCGGTTTCGGTTTTTTTCGGTTTTAACCGAAATCGGTTAACCAACTTTGGCCTCTTGTGTAGATTCTACACTGACAATCAAAAGTATTTGCGGTTCATTTCAAAAACATAAACACCAAACTTGTAATATAATTTACTCGGTTATAAAAGTTAAAATTTATTAAAATCATATATCAAATTAAAGGTTATTTATTCCTCTTTAAAATGATATATAAGAGGGATCTCCAATGAGAACATTTGGGAGTATAAGGTAAACCGAAAAGAAACGCGAAAAAACAGCTAAAAATTTAAAATTCATTTATTTTTAAAATAAGAGGATTTAATCAATTGGGTAAATTCCAAAATTATCTATGATATTTTACCATTTGTCCACCAAAAAAGTGATTCCATCGGAATAATAAGTCCTGTCCTATTCATCTATAAACTTTGCTAGGTCAATTTTGAAGCCCTTTACATTTGAGTAATTCCTCCCCCTTAAGAAGTGTTCGAGAGAGTGGAACAGATGTTTTTGTGATGGGGAAATATCTGGACTATGTGATGGATGGGGTGAAACTTCAAACCCTAAATCTCGGATTTTTTTCATGGTCACTTTGGAAAAAATGCACTATTTTTTAATGACTTTATCGGCTTTAAAATTGGGGGAACCCAAACACCTGCCCGAAATGGCTTCCCAATTTGATTCAAGTGGTCACGAATGGTCTCTAATTTGAAAAATAGTTATAGAGCTAACTGTTTATTACTTTCTTTTAAATCTGATTCAACCATTTGTTCTAATTCTTCGTTGTCCACGGCTGAGGGTTGGTTTGACTTCGGGAGTTTCTCACATATTCTGTGGCCATTTCGGAATCGTTCTTACCATCGACAACAATGACTTACACTAAGACATTTGTAGCCATATATCGAAAGAATTATTTTGGTGTCATCCGTGGCTTTTGTGCCCAATCAAATTTATATAATAAATAATTTCTTAGATGTGTCTTTAAAAAAAACTTCGGTAGCCATTGATGGACACAGAATAATTTAAATTATTTTTACAAAAATAATGGGTTAGTAATGACTCTTCAATGATTACTTTACAAAAAAATTATCAAAAATTTTGAACTAGTTAAAATAAGACGTCTAAAAAAGAATCCTAAATTTTCCCATTTCTTTTCGGGGTTCCTTATACATCAATATTTTAGACCCCGCGTAATTAATGTTTTATTTTTGCAGGCTAAAGTCACTCACATATGAAAATAACTAGTTTTGCATATACCTTGTATAAATTATGACTGACAAAATTAGCGCTAATTTTTAAGTTGAAGATCCCTGATATATAATAACATAATTTTTAATTAGTTTTTAAGCAAAAAATAGAAAAAAACAGAAGTGTCAGTAATTTTTAGTATCTGTTAAAAGTATTTGCGGTTATTAAACATAAATCAATTTATGACATTTATTTACCGAAATTCGATGTTTAAAGTATTAATTATTATTTAGGATCGGAATTTTTAAAATGAGCGCTTTAGTATCTTAACAAGTAAATAGTATACCCAGAAATAATGCTATAAATTAAAGTTTTTTTTATTTAATTTTATATATATACTATTAATTAATATTTAAATTTATTAATCAATTTAAAAATTTTACAAGGAGATTTTTCCAAGAAAATTTACAAAAAAAAACAAACTTTAATTATTTTATAAGTAATACATATAAAAACAATTACTTTATTATATAAAATTAAAACAAAATAAACAAAAAAAAAGTTATAAAAGCAAAAAAAACAACTACTTACTCGGGTGACCAAGTCTGAATGTCTTGATTACTTAACAATTAATGATAAATTCCTTGATATAAATTTTTATTCGAATTTTTAACACAATTATTTTTAAAAATCATATTTTGATTTAAATATTTAATGATTTGTTTTTATATAATTTTTTAACTTAATGCAATTAATATCAAAATAAATCTAATTAATGCTTATTAATAATCATTGTTTGATAAACACAATCCAATACAGTTTCAATCAAACTTTTATTCATTCATTTCTATATAATATTTTATTTAATAATATCAATCGGGTTTTCAACAATTTTTTGAATTATTTGTATAAGAATTTATTTTTTGATTGTTTTATTACAGTTCTATAATTGATACTATAAATGATAAATATTTAAAAATTTATTCATTGACAAATCCTTATCAAGGAAAAGTAATATCCTTGATCTTTGATTCAAACCCTAATTCCTTGAATTTCAAGGGAGTTCCTTGACATTTGGTCAGCCGATTCCGGATCTCTTCCATTTGTTTTTCGAAGTTTTCTCTTAAAACTGCACTCATTTTATTACATTTTTTCATTCTTTCCTCAATTGATTTAAGATTTTCTTTCAATTCCTTTCTCTTGTTTTTTAGTTGTGAATCTACTGTTGCTAATCTGCTGTATTAGCTTTTCGGACGGTTAGTATGGGTTTGCTTTGTATTTAGGGACGAGGATTATGTTGAGGTGTCGGCACTTTCATAAAAATCTGTTGCAAACATTGTTTCTCTCGTGACATATCATCAATTGAGAGACCAATCCTCAAACGGTTTACATTTACATTTATTCTTGTATTTGTCTTATTAACAATTGTTGACTTAACATAGGTTTCGCCTAAATCGTTGACACCAATAATGATATTATGATTATAGATAGGAATTTTGGAACCTAGACCACTTACAGGGACTACTTGATAACTTTCAACTTTTGTGAACTCCTTATTTCTTTCTTGGTAAATATCAACAGTTATCGGGTAAATAGAAAAGTGAGGATCTTTCACCGGAAAGGATTTTTTAAAAGGGAATGATTGGTTTTTAAGAGTCAAAAGTGTTAAGTCAAAAGAGGAAAACTGGGTGCTAATACAGTATTTGATAGAATAAAGTGATACTTCAGTTATATCTATTCTACGGTAGTATTGATTGCCATAAAGTACTGATCCCTTGACTATCATCTCAATGGGATCGCAATCATAGATAATATTTTTCATAGATTTGTTGCAGTTTTGGAAATATTGTTTGAGGCCTGGAATCAATTCAGATGAGCCAATGATGACAGTAGATCTATAACACAAGAAATGATTTTGTAATATATTATCTGTTATGACTCCAAAGGCTTTCAATAATGTTTCGCAATAGACTTCATGTATTGTTGTCGTCATATATTTTCTTGAATTCATTATATTTGAGATCTCTTCTGAAGACAAAATATGTTGAAAATAAGTTTTATATTTAATATGATTGTAACGGATCTCAATGACTGCGGCGTCACATAAGTTATCATTCATTGCAACGAATAATACATTAAAGGGTTCTTCTCTTTCGATGATATTATTATCATTAATGTAAGCGATTGCGGCCGAAGTTATTTCTGTAAGTATTTCCACGGAATCAAATCCCGCGATATTTGCGATGTCTTTCATTGCATTCCTCTGTTTTATATTAAAATGTGTCGGAACTGTAAACACAGCGCTCTTTATTTGAGTTTTACTTTTGTTTTCGACATCATTTTTGAAGTCCAATATTTGTAATGCCATCAAAGACTCGACACTCAATTCATAGGCCTGCGATTCATATTTACATTTGACTTTCATTTCATTATTTACTTCGAATGGTAACGAAAGTCTCTCACTTTCACTGATTGTATTCTTTCCCAAAAAAGTTTTAATATCGTAATCAATTTGAGGACTTTTAAAGAGTTCATAGTATAGTTTAGCCACAGCGCCGACCATTATTTTATCCCCAAATGCTATACAATTTGGTCTTAAATTCATTTCACTATAATTATTAGGGAATCCGTTTTTATATGGAATGAAATGTAAGTTATATCGACCGAAATATACTGCGAGTTATAACTCTTTTGTTGTGTTGTTTTGAACAAACTTTAATAAATGGATTTCTTTTTCGTTAATTTTTCCTTTTATTTCTTCTCTATTTTCTTTCAAAAGTTTTTTGAAAAATTCTTCAGAAAAATATCGAAATTCTTTAATGTTTTCTATTTGTTTGTAAATATCATCAATAATTATTTTTGTGGTTAAATCACTATTTGTTTTGAATTCCTCCCTATTTATACCATTTTCTGAATTGATAATGCTTTGCATATGACTTTCATAAGAAGTAATAGAAGTTTCAACCGATTGTTCAATAATATTCTTAACTTTAACTGAATTTTCAAAATGTATTGGAAATGCTTTTTCCAAATACTGTCGGAGTCTTTCTTCTATAAGTTTCAGACAATTCTCTTCCAAATCCTTTTGATATTCATTGAAATCACATCTCCTTATTATTGAATTAAATGTATATTTCAATAGACTTTCAAACATTTCGTTCACAGCTTTTTTAATGAAAAAATCTGATCTTAACTTTTGGTTAAATATATTTTAAAATAATTCGGACACAAATTTAAAAATCTCTTCAGAAATATATTTTTCTTTTTTAAAAGTGTCCTTATTCATTTCCAAAATGACTTAATATATTTTTTAAAAGTGTGATTCAACAATAGTGTCAAGTTCTTTTTCACCATTTTTTCTTATACTCTTAATTTGTCTTTCATTCAATTCTATTGACAGATATACCTGTACTGTATGAGACACTTAAATCCGTAGTCATAACAACTGTTTCTCAGGTCTCGAGTTTAGGG
>JAQIXI010002266.1:0-10795 GCA_034700165.1 Galumnidae sp. Gr-Ori-00277
CAGGTCTATATTTTTAACCTAGATCACTTTTTTTGTTGTATAAGTCGCGACTTATAATCGAGATTTTAGGGTAATACTTAAATTCAATACAAAATCCGAAATAAATATCACTTCCAAAGGATTTTTGTTGACTTCAAAACAGTTTTCAAATAAAAGAATTAATATTCTTCTCGACATTAAAGACATTTTCAGAATTTCAATGAAATCTACTTTTTTTTATGTATAAATCCTATGAAAAATGAGGACATCAATTTAACCTTGACAAATTTCATTCAGTAAGGTCATATTTGAAAAAACTAATTTTATAAAAGAGCTATTTATTTAGTGTTAAACACCAAGCATATTTTGTTCAATAATATAAATGTTTGATAATTAAAATTCATGTAAACATAAAAATAGACATTAATTAAAAAACGAATATAACGTTAGATATAAAACAGTTCGAAAGGGATAAGTTATCCCGGATAAACTTAGTAGTCTTCTGAAAATATATGGTTTTAATGATTACAAATAGTGGACTAACTTTTTATAATTTATTTTTTAAACAAAATTTATACGAAAGAGTTATCTCTCATTAATTTATTGCAAATCTAATTATTTTTGTTCATAAATTGAATCGATTTTGGGATAAATCTATTTCTTTCTTTCTTTTTCTCTGAATTTGTTTTAATAATTAATAAGGATATGAAAAATGGATGAAATCAATTTGTTGGGACAGAACAGCACAACACAATTTTTGTTGACTATTCTTCCAAAAGTATTCCATCAAATAATTATTATTAATTATATGTTTGTAACTCTTAATTATCGAATGACTGACTTTTGTTTTATTATTTTTACAAACCTTTTAGTGTTAAATATAAGACAAACTTTGAAATAATATTTTGACAGAAAATTATTGTGAAAAATATACAATAATTTGTCAAAAATGGGAATATGTCTCAGGAGTGAAGTCACTAATTAGAAAATAAATGGACTTTTCGTACATTTATTGCTAACTAATGACAGACACATTCATTGCATTAAACCATATGTAAGTGAAACCCCAATTGGAAAAAGTAATGCTTTCTCTTCTTAGTTGACATCTAATGTTCAAATCAATACGTTTTCAAATATTCTATTTTTATATACAATATTTCAAATGACACATATATTGCCACTAAAACCAATGAAATGTCAAAATTTATGCCATTTTACTATTGAATGAAAAAGTTTTAAAAACTAAAAATTGTGGATAAAATTTAAGGAACAGATCGTTAGTTGTATTGCATCAGATATTTCCCCTGAAAGTTAGCAATTGTTCATTTCTAATGCTACCATTCAATGATTGGGTAATTTATTCTGTTTTTTTTGCTGAAAACTTTTTCCTTTTAAGACGGTTTGAGAGTCAAATGAACAAAACTATACTAAACTAAACTAAACGAAACTAAACTTAAATTAATTGAATTTCTAATTCTTTTGCATTTCTATAAAATCACTTCTTTTAAGTAAAACTTAAATTCTATTCAAACTATGATTTCATTGAATATCTCTCAGTATTTTCCCCCAGAATTTCATTTCAAAATTTAATTAAATCTTTGAAACACTCAAAAACACTCGTCTCTGATATCGCGTGAAAATAAGTAATAGCGGCAAAACTAAGTGCTATTCTTCTATCAATTTTTCAAAATAATATCTTAATATCGTATTTCAGTCGTTAAAAGGCTATTAACGTAATGGATATCCATTGAAAACACATTTTTTGTCTCCTCTTGTTAGAGGAAAACAGAATATTCTGTATAGAAGTCAATAGATATGTATTCATGTTTAAAAAGTTTCAAAAAAATCTATTCTCAACTGATTTCTAGTACTGACACCAATGGTTATTATACACATTTGTCGATATAGAGTTCGAGGCATTATATAAATTCCAGTGTGAGTTCAACTTCAGATTCAAAGCCCGATATGACCAGTGTTTGAGTTTATCAAATATTTTGTTTTTGTACTACAAATAGGGCTAAAACTATAAAAACTAAAGTAAAGCTTAAAATAAGACATCAAAACACATAAAATAAGACACTTTTATTTTGTGACATAAAATATTGGGAATACAAGAGTTGTATAACAATTGTTTAGACGACAGTAAATCTGACGAAAAATTATAATAAGTTTTATATATTCTGTAATAGAAAAAGAGATTTCGACAAAATTATTGTTAATTCAGTGCACGAAATGTTAGAGTCATTTATTGTATGTTTTTCAGCGCTCATAGGCATAAGCCATGCGCTGCCACTACTGTTCAGCTGTTTGTCGATTCTGTTCTCATAGAGAGTGACTGGAAATGTATGGCACAGAACAGAAAACTCTAAGACTGAGCCAACAGTTCTCTTATGAATAGTATTTGTGTGCGATTGACATCCTATCAGAAAAACTGATTGAAAACCTGCAAAAAGACTTAAGTATTTTGTATGAAGAGATCTGATTCTCATCTCAATAACAACTAAAGAGATGGTATATATAAGTCATTTTATGAGAGTCTTCTCTAATTGAGGATCATTTGTGATGATATCAACTTCAAGACTAACGAAACTTTCACTCCAGTCCTGAATTACTAAAAGACATCTCTACTAATTGTATGCCTCGAGCACTACTCAGCACTACTAACAACAATCTCTTTTTTATTCAAATAAATTGGTCTTTATTTTGCAATTAACTCAAAGAGAAAAAACTTTTCAAATAGTCAGTCATCGATTCAATCAATGACTTGTGTTTAGTCTTATATTGAAGTCTCGATTGATTACAAAATCAAAGTCTTCGGATAATATAAGTTATTTTCAATCAAATCATTGGTATTCGTGTCGTAACTGTTTCTCTGTTTTTATTCCTTTCTATTATTTAACAAATGAATATCAATTCTTTGTAAATATTAGCGACGCAACTATTCTGTGCTCTAAAGACAACACTCAGAGTTCATTTATGATATATATATGAGTAAAAGAGACAATTGATTGAACTTTGACTTATGTTTTATTAAACTGCAATTGACTCAATCGAAATGGGCGTAAATCGAAGTAAATTGTCGAGTGTTTCATCCCAGGGAAGTGCTAACGAAGAGGTCACTTTCGATGACTTCCAAATTCTAAGAGCTATTGGAAAGGGAAGCTTTGGAAAGGTTTGTCAAATAGTAATTTCATCTCTCGTTTACTTTAAACCTCTTTCGACTACAACTACTTTCTTCTAAACATGTGATGAGTTATTTTCAGTCACTCAAAGACTTAAACCATTGCCTTAAAGGAGAGTAAAAATGCTTCGATTATATAAATATTTGTATTTACAAAATATAATATAAACTTTACTTTATTTGGGTTTACATTCGAGTGTTTCTCACTTTTATTTTTTTTTCTCAAAAATTCTTAAGATTTCTTTCATTGAAAATCTAGTTTTCAATTGATTTGACAATTCTATTGAAAATAATGTTTTACAAATTACTTCTTATGTGTCGACAGTACTCTTATCTCCATTTCTATAAAACGTTTCAATTTTTTATTTATTGGTTGAATGCAATTCTCATCCCTTAAATTAATTGCCAGTCGTTATAGATATGGCTTTTCATATAATTTTCTCCACAATTTATTTTTACACTTTATTTTGAGCGTATCTGACGGTGAAGTTAAACCTTTAAAAGAGAAGTCCTTTTTCTCTATAATACTCTACAATTTCATGAGAAATGTTATGAATTAGTTTAGAATTTCTTACATTAAATAACATTAATTTTTTGTAAAATCATATCATTCTTATAGAAATCAGAACCCTTTGCTTGAGGTTTAACTGTAGCTCAAACACTGACAAACAATTAAGGATAGGATCAAACGTTAAACAAAATAATGAATATATTCTGAGCCAATTCTAAGCCAATAATCGAGAATTTATGAGTTTCCATATTATTATATTCATAAAAGAAGAGAATATTAATTTTAATACTAAAATAAATTACAACAAAATTCTATTTTTACCAATAATTGAATGTTTTTTGTTCTCAAATGCTATTCCTTTAATACATTAATAAATTGTTGTTTCGCTATATTTTCATATAATTAGAGATTAACAAAGGAATGGTTAATACCTTTACAATTAAAGATAGAGATCCTAATTATTAAAGTCCGATACAATTAAGTAATTACTTATTTTTTTGGGGATAATCGCAGTTATTTTATTGAATATCCTTTCAATAAACAATTAGTTAACATTTCATTAGTTAAATGTTATTCTTTAGTGAATCCTTATTCAATGGCCCCTATTTTTTATGAATTAAATTGCCTTTTCTTTTGCTCGGATACTCTTTAATTGATTTAAAGGAATGTAAATAAAGAATTCTCTAAAATAAAAGAAAATTATTGTGTATTTGTTGAGGGCTTTGGATATCGGAAAATAATTTGTTATTTCCAGTGAACCAAATATTTATTATTGAAATAAAATTTGAATTAAATTTTTCTTTTTCTGTCAAATCGATTCTTAAAGTTATCTGTCTTTTAAATTACCATGGTAGTTTCTTCTTAAATTTGAGATTTAAGTACTTTCAGGGATAAAGAATAAATTTATTTCGAGCTTGATCAAAATGTGGGCCGGAAGGGATTTCCAGTTAAAATCAATTTATCTAGACTTATGTCAAAGAAAGACCAAGTTTTTAATCGAAAATATAGTCAAATGAAAGCTCGACTTTTTTAGGTTTTTAAGAATGTCTTATAAATGAAAAATATATTAAATTCGATCCAAAAATTCTTTCAATTCATTTAAATTTTCAATTATTCCATTCATTTAATTAAAAATTGAAATCAAAAAACATTCAAATATTATATATGTTTTTTTCGCTCAATATTTTATATTAAATTAGTATTCAATTAAATAAAAAATATATTGAAAATGAGGGCAAATATTATTATTTTAGTAAAAAAAATAGAAAAAAAACACTTCTAATCGAAAATATGGAAAAGATTTGCTCAAAAATATCCGACTCTCGAAGTAATTTTGATAAAAGTTCTCTATTTTAAAGTATTTGAAAACTTAAGACACTATTTATTATTTGTGTATAAAGAAGATAATGGAAAATAAAGATTAAGAGTGTCTGAATCCCTTTCAAAGGGCAGAATATTTCGTTTTTTACGAAACACCAAATAAAAAGATTAAAGATTTTCTGAGGACAGAATTAAATCTTATTTCGAAATTGAAAAGTATTATAAGAAAAGACTAGAAATTCATCCGAATATTCGAGACCAGACTCTTCTCTTCTCTTCTCTTCTCTTTTGATGATTCAATGATTCCTTTGATTATGTTTTTTGGGCTAAATTTCAGATAAATTGTGTTCAGAATATAAATTTTGATTTTAAATTTTATGATATGACCAACAGTTAGCATTTTAACAGCTTATAAACTAGCTAAAATTACAGTACTTGCAAATAAGAATTTATTATACTTGTTTAAAAATTGAAAATACAGAATCCGCGATTCATATTGAATTTACATTGCTTTTTACTTAAATGTCCTAGCAATAACCGTTACCTGATATCAATATAATATAATGTATTCTTTGATTTCTACAGTATTTTGTATTTCAATGTTTTTTAAATATTGTGTTTGCGATCAAAATATCGTTATTTTAATTTCCCTAAAAAAGTAATATTAGAAATGACTAAAAAAGTTATAAAAGGTTTTTAATGGCCCTTAACTACAATCGATCCCAATTTGGCTAATGTTTAAAAACACGAATTGGTTGACTATTTTTGTGAACCCTTTAATCAAACAATTCTAACATTAAGTTTTATATAACCAGAAATGAAAGCTTCGATTCCATACAAATGGAAAGATTCAGAATTTTTTGTATAATTTGTTGCAGTCATTGATGTTTACTATTGATTACAATCATAAGAAATAAGTAATGAAAAGGAAAAGAATTCAGTTTTAGAATTACTGTTATAACTGTCTGATAGTGTACTGCAATTATGTGACTTCTTTAGTAAATCTTCAGTAATCATTCATTCCTTTCATTCTCATTAATTTTCATCGCATCCATCCATTCCTTTCCATTCACTCTTTCTCCAAATCGGAGAATAAAAGCCAAAAAGAACATAATTTACTCGTTTTTTTAGGCATTCCCTTCTTTTCCGGTGATGTTCACTATAAAACTTTTTTTCTAAAAATGTTTTAAAAGTTTTCAATTTTTCATTCATTGCGTCAAAAGTGAGAGAAGCGAAAGAAAAGCTCTGTTTGCGATCACAACTTAACGGAGAAAAATTTAATCCAATTATTATTTCAATTTTTCACTGATTTTTTCCCCTTATTTTTCAATAAAACTCTCTTTTTGTTCAATCGTTTGTTGTATCGATAGAGTGATTCTATTTATAAATTATATGTGAAATCAATTTCAAAGGCATTAAATAAGGAAAAGCAATGATAGAAGAAATTGAAGCCAAAGTTCATAAGTAAAGAGAAGTTCAAAACAAATATCAAACTTTATTTTTAATTTAATTCTTTAAATTAAAACCAGACTTTCGTCGGAATATATATTCGTAAAACAAATACAAATCGACAAACTGTCAGTTTTTGACATTAAAATGAGTGAACAGAATATTCGTTTTCAGGAATAGATTATTGAAACATTTTTTATTTGTTTGGTTTTATATACAGAATAGGAATGTTTTCTTAAGAGTTGAGACTTTCATTTGGTTTACAAAATTTATTTTATTTTATTAATCAAATAGAGTATAAAAAACAACTTTTGGTTAACATTTCGTTTCTAATATTCGTTAGCACTCCTTATATTCATTATTTATTTTCAATGTTTATCTTAAAGAAAATTATTGGAAATTTATTAAAATTTCTTAATATTAAGTGAATAAATGAAGTGAAATACAATTATTGTATTGTCTTTTATTATTGATTTGAGAGCATCAATGGTTTGACGTTTATTTCTCTCCGACAGATATAAAGTCTTGTTTTTCACTTTAAAGTCTCAAAACACAATTCATTATAAGTGAAAAAATGAAAGTTTTATATTTTTGTGTCAGAACTCATTTTTTATGAATCGCCAAACGTTTAGAATTTTATTTAAGTATTTGACTTTTGAGTCAACTAAACAGACATTTTATAGAACAGGTATTGCTATTTGTGGCCACTTTTATCATTTTTGAATTGAAAGCAAACACCAGAATAAGAAATCTATACAAACATTTGTGAGTATAGAAGGAATGAAGTATAAGAGCGGATCAATACATTGTCTTTTCATGTTTTACTTCGTTCGCAATCTTTTTGAGGAGTATTTGATGACAAACTTTTCGTAAAACTATTATAACTATTGTTGACATTTTAGTTATGAGAAGAAATGACAGCAAAAAAATGGATGAAAAAATAATTTTCGATACGAAATGAGACACAAAAGTGAGTGAATGATAACATCGTTTCTCTAAAGAGAGAATCTATTTGTCATCCAATTTGTGAGCTTTGAGTCCAATATTACTGAAAGCCATCACTATTTTCGGGCAACTGATGACTAAACTCAGTCTTGACTTTCATTCTGAAGACAAGTCTTTTTAATTGAATTATTTTTACTAAAAAAATAAAATAAATTTAATTTGATTTGAAATTATCGTCAAAACACAGACACCAAAAGCCCTTTCGATACCAAAAGTCATAAACTTATGATTTATTGTAACGACTTTTGATTTGTTTTTTATTTTAAAACATTTAATCGTTTGATATAATTCTTATTAATCTATTGTTTTGTCGAAATAAAAGCCTTTATTTAATTTAGTTAAGACTTTAATAGAAGTGTAGAATTCATTCAAATTTAGAGGACTTCTCTTAAAGACATAACAAATGAAATGTTAATTTAAACATTCATTTTCTTTAGACTAAGATCTGGAGCCTATTATTTGACTTTCGTTGTCACAAATCACGAGTTTGTTATCCAATTCTTTGAACTCTTTCTTGAATTGTGTCTATTCGTGACTCTAATTAATTGAAAGTTATTTCTGCCATCAGTCGACTCAATAAAAGTTGATTACAATTTAGGAGACGAACTATAAATTAAAAGCACACATAATATCGATGTTATTTCCTGAGCGATCAGCTCCTGTTGATCAGCACAACGTTTCCTTTTTACGTTTCCCTTTTTCTAATGACTTTTGACTTATAAACAATTAATTGTCTCTTCGTTTCTATTGTTTTCTGTGATTGATATCCAACTAAAGCTTTTATTGCAATTAAATTCTGTAAACATTTAATTAGGAATTTGTTTGCTCTCAAACCCAAAACTTATCTAAATTTTACCTAAAATTTATGGATAAAATTTTTTATGATTTAAAATTTTCTTTAAATTTAAATAGTTTATTATGATTTATATTATTATCATTAAATTAATCCATTAATTATAAAAATGTCCTCAAATACCCAAAAGTCCTAAAACTTTTCCGTTGATATAAAACTTAATGTTTAAGTGATTTATTAAATATTAATAATTATAAAATATTTGTCAAAATCATGAGATATACTAATTAGTGAATAGTTTTCCACGAATTTTGTTTCGGAAAAATGATCGCAAAAAAAATCGTTTAATGATTCAAAAGAAATATTCGTTAAATGATTTATTTGTATAAAATAAGCCTATAATTAATGAAATCGATTCGTATTAACAATGAATGGCAAAAGTCTCACATAGTTTTAGTCTTTTGTTAAAATTAATTAATCAATCTTTTGGTAATTTTTCAATTTATTATTGCATTAAAGTGAACTTGTTATCATTTATTTTATTTGATGTATTAGATATGTAGTGAAGTCAACTTTTGATGGAATATTTCCATTAAAATTTTCAATTAAATTCAACTAACAATTTATGAAATAATGTTTTTTTAAGCAAATATTACAAAAAAGGAATTTGGAAATACCCTTCAAACAAAAAAATTGACAAAACCCTCCCTCGATTGAAAAATCGGTAGATCCCCCTTCATGAAAATTTGCCAAGGAGAATTAAAAAATTCATAACCATACATTATCATGCTTAAACATTAATATATTAAATATGATGTTATTTATTTATTGGAATATGTTTTTATAATTAAGTTATTTTTAAAATGAATATAAATGTATAAAATGTGAGCACTTTTAGAGCTTTTATTTTCCATTTCTAAAAAAATGATGATGGTTAAATTAAATTTGTTATTTTAAGCAAGTTGAATCGTTTAATTTATTTTAATTCACAACATATGTTCATATTCTTTATGCCATAAAATCTTAGAACCATTAAAAAGATATTAAACAGAAGTAAACATTTATTATGAAAATTGAATGCATTAAATTACCATGATCATATTAATATAGTTCAGATCCATAATTATACAGAAAAAACAAATAAAATATTTTTTGACAGAAAATAAATGTAAAATTCGTTGAAATTTGTGACAATATTTGACTGAAATGATATAAAAGTGATTCAAAGGAATCGTAAAATATGTCATTATTTTTCATATGAATCGCGAATTTTATCTGAAAAGCGAACGGAAAATCGATAACAAGCTTTGAGTCGACAAAGAATTTTATGAAACACTATTTCCTAATTCTCTCTGATTTTCAATCGATGCATAAGATTTCATTTCATTGGAAATAATAGGAGAACAGCGATAGACAGCGATAGCATTGATAGACAATCAAAGCCATTATCTCAACCTCTGAATTAGTTTTATGTAATCGACGGATGAGAGTATTCTGAGCGCCGGAGTGTGAAAGATATCGCTAATCATTATTCTTGTTATTAGACTTTTGGCCAAAACTACAAATAAATTGACAAAAGACTAAACAAATGATCTCTAATTAAGATTAAATGTTTATAAGTAGTGAATAATTTGCGAAAATATATTTATTTTTGGTTCGCATAAGTTATTTGATGGACACTATTAATGATCGATAAAAAGAATATTTTAGTGAAGAGATTTCAGGGAAGGGATAGAATCAGGAATCCATTGAGAGCTTTGTATTTGTGTTACGTTTGCAGATATAAAACAGAGTTGGCCAGAGATCAATAGCCCTGATCAAACATTACTGCACACAATAAATGTGATAAATCTTCCTTTCTTTTTTTCAATCTCTCTCTCTCTCTCTCTCTCTCTCTCTCTCTCGCACTTACTCTCTGTTTTGTATCTCTTCTTGAATTATATTTATCTTTTATATGAATTGAATGAATGTTTGAATGTTTTCTTAACAAATATTGATTACTAATAATAAGTTTTCTCTTTCTGTTCTCTTCCTCTGCCATTCCATCATTTGATTTGTGAATTGTTAGGTATGTATTGTACAGAAGAGGGACACACAGCAGATGTACGCAATGAAATATATGAGCAAAAGCCAATGCTTGGAAAGGGACGCCTTTCGTAATGTGTTGCGAGAAATTGAATTATTGGCACGACTTGAACACCCATTTATCGTGAATTTATGGTTCACTTTTCAGGTAAGACTTGAGGACTATTTTTCTCAGGGATTAAGTTATGGAACTTTTATGTGACAAAACTTGTCGTCAACACTAGTATTTGGCGAATGAAAGTCCAAACCTAATGATAGTTCTCATTCTGTGCGGTTGAGCCTCATTTTATTTTAACGTTTATTACATTTTCGACAGAATTTTCTGCGAAACAGTTTTTGAAAACAGAATTAAATTTAATTCCCTCTCTTTAATAATGAACAACCAATGAGCAAGGCACTAGGCACTAGGAAGCATTCGAAATTAACATTTAAATAATTGGAAAGTTCTCTCTCTCTCTCTCTCTCTCTCTCT
>JAQIXI010002267.1:0-10794 GCA_034700165.1 Galumnidae sp. Gr-Ori-00277
ATTTTTAAACAAACATTTAAGGATTGGAAGGAAAGGCTTTGGTTTATGACTAATGGTTCGCTCAAATTGAGTCCTATGGAGGCATCAAAGCTGGCCCTTTGGCCCGAAGAGTCTGATCCCAATGATGACCGTATAATCAATCAATTGATGTTCGTTCCAATCAATTATAACAAAAGGACTCCACTTAAGAACATATTCTTGAGTACTACCGACGAGGACTGGCACTTGTCTTTAGGCAGACGCGAATTCTTGAGTTGTCCGGTCAGTTCGTGTCAATTAGTGCCCATAAAGATGTTAAGTAGCGCTGATTTGATACTTTTTAAGGTATTTTTAGCACTTTTTCAAAAGTGTTTGTCTTCACTATTTTTAAACATTTATTCATAAGTTATTCAATGAAAGCGAAACTTATTTTCATTTGAATTTATTTACAAAAGAATTCAACAAATATTTGAATACAGACTACAATCAAATTTAAATAAATTAATGAAAGTTATAAAACCCCTTAAAGCTATAAAACTTTTGGTTCAACTTTTTGTATGAAATGACATTTATTTACAAATTTAATGGAAAATTTATTTTTGATATCTATTTTGGTAAAGTATACAGGTTATGTATACTTTACCTAGATAACTTTTCAAACTCTGGTTAAAGAGATAATAAACTCTTATATAAATTGTTTATACTTTAATCATATAAACAGTTTTTAAGAGAATTTTTTTTAAAAATTAAATTTTGATTAAATATTTAAATAGATTTTAGTTTAGGATTTATCGAAAAATATCAAGCAACATTCTACTGACAAATTAATAAATGATTAACACCCGGTCAACAATAGTCGTTTTAAAAGTAGGCGTATATTAATTTTTGATAACTAGAGAAAGTAATCTAGAAAGTAATCTAGCTACTTATTTATTGATTTGCCATATAATTCCTTTTACTTGATTTTATAAAACTTATGAATAGAGAGACTAATAAATCTTACCCTGACACTAATATAGTTCTTATAAATGATTGATCAAGATCAAATATTAGATTAATCATTAAATTTCTCTTTTACTTAAGTCTCGACAAATTCTAAATAAAATGTCAGCCAATAGAAAGTCGGGACAGATTTGGGCCAAATATGAATTGGAGAGTCCTATTAATGCTGGGATGGATGCACCGGATAATAGTATTAATTGGACCGTCACTTATAGACACGACTCTGAAATAGCGGTTCCATATTTTAAATTTTATCCCTACGAGAAACCAATATTTATAAGTAGAGAACATAATTATGCTAGTGGAAAATCTCGTAAAGTGGCCTGGTTTGTATCCAACTGTTATGCAGATAATGTACGCCTTGAATATGCGTTGGAACTAGGTAAATACATATCTGTTGATATTTATGGCAGGTATGTGTCGTTCAAGTTTTGTTTGATTCAATTATTTATTGTTATTATTATAGTTGTGGTCCTTTTAAATGTCCAAACGATGCGTCTGACAAATGTTGGCATTTATTGAAAAAGGAGTATAAGTTTTATCTGTCGTTCGAGAATTCAAATTGCCAAGATTATATTACAGAAAAGTTTTGGTTGAATGCACTTCAGTCAGTAATTATTATTCTTTTCAATAATTTTTCTCACTTTTTGTGTAATTATTTTTATGAAAATGTTTAGAAACGATGTCTTACCGATTGTGATGGGCGCCCATCCATCCCAATATGAAAGGGTAGCGCCGCCCAACTCTTATATACACGTCGATCATTTCAAATCACCCAAACATTTGGCCCATTATTTAAACGTTTTGGACTCTAATGACAAGTTATACAACAAATACTTTCAATGGAAGACATTGGGTCAGATCCAAGAGATTTTCATGTGGTGTAGGGTCTGTGCACTTCTTCACGCGCCTCAACGCCATAACGTTTACAAAGATGTGAGCAAATGGTGGGAATCAGACAAAACTTGTGTTCCGATCACTTGGACTGATATGAATGTCACCAAAATCTTTACTTCTGAAGAAAAGACTAATTATTATTCCCAAAGTATTCCTAAAACCACTTCTATTCAAAAGAATTTGTAATTTTATAAAAATATAATTTATTTATTCATTCATTTATTGTAAATATGTTTTCTAAAATAAAATTAAGCTAGACACTTTATATAAAATCGACTAATTGTGTAGAATTAATAATCACAATTCATTTTTTGACTTTGACTTCTTGGGGGCCGACTTTTCAACCACTTTCTTTGTGGGCTCTTCTTTGATGGCTTCCTTTTTTGACTTTTTAGACTTCTTGGGGGCCGACTTTTCAACCACTTCCTTTGCGGGCTCTTCTTTGATGGCTTCCTTTGACTTTTTAGACTTCTTGGGGGCCGACTTTTCAACCACTTTCTTTGCGGGCTCTTCTTTGATGGCTTCCTTTTTTGACTTTTTAGACTTCTTGGGGGCCGACTTTTCAATCACTTCCTTTGCGGGCTCTTCTTTGAGGGCTTCCTTTTTTGACTTTTTAGACTTCTTGGGGGCCGGCTTTTCAACCACTTCCATTGTGAGCTCTTCTTCAACAGTGGCTTCTTCTTCAACAGTGGCTTCTTCTTCAACAGTGGCTTCTTCTTCAACGACCGGTTCTTCATCAGCGACGACTTCTGTTTCCTGTACTTCTGATTCTACGACCACCGGTTCCTCCACATTGGCTTCAACTTTGGTCTCTTCTTTGGGTTGTCTTTTGTTACGCTTTGAGTCCTTTAATAAAATCAAACAAATGTTGAATTCCAACACTTAATTAAATATCTAAAACTTACCGAAGATTTAGAGCCAGAAATACTGACCACAAATAAAGCGATAATTAATGTAATATAAAAAAATTTCATTTTGAGCTTTGATTGTCTGAAGACTTCAAATGAAATACAATATAATGAATAGTTAATTGAAAAATAAGACTTATATAGGAAACGACTCGAAAGTTAATGAGAGAATAATAGACTAATTTCTGAACAAAACTGGAAATAAATCAGTGCTTATTCGACGTGTCATTCAATTTATCGGAAGATAACATTTTATTTGTAAAATTCATTTTTATTTGACGCGAATTATTTGCGTATTTTGAGTCAAGTGTTTCCCTTTTGATTGGTTGCAATACATATCTCAACTATTATTCTTAGATCTATGAGTGGAGTCATTTACTGATAAATCAAATAATTCCGAAATTGATTATAAGTTTCAATACAAAATTCATAACAAATATTAAGTTATTTTCCAAATTTTGAGTCATAATATGAAACACAGTTTAAAGTTTTATCTATTATTCACTTTTATGACGACTTACTGGGAGTTTGTTTTTATGTCTCTCTTATCAATTGAGGTAATAAAATGGTTATCGAAAGCTCTCCCGATAACAAAAGACAAAGAAGTCTGAGTCGTTCTCCAAAAGTCACTCATAAACTCAATAACAAAGATGAGACGGTAAAGCCATCCCGAAATTGGCACTGGGCTAAAGAAATAAAGCGCTACCAAATGTCAGTTGATTTGCTTATACCTCGACTTCCATTTCAGAGAGTTATTCGCGACATATGTATAGATCTGTACCCAACAAAAGATTTTCGATGGCAGGCACTGGCTATTAGTGCCCTTCAAGAGGCCGCTGAAACTTTTCTGGTCACTCTCTTTGAAGACGCAAACTTGTGTGCTGTACATGCAAAGAGAGTGACAATTATGCCCAGGGACATGCTTTTGGCCCGAAGAATATCCCGATGTTTACTCAATTAAGTTATTCATTGTTTTTGAATCTCAATTGAAATCTGATTTGTTTTAAAAGTTTAATTAAAACTAATAATTACTAATAAATATAATTTGTTTTATAATTGTTTTAATGTTTTAATAAAAAAATTTTAATTTTAATTTTTAAATGAAGAGATTTATAAGAAATGTATTAAAAATTGAATTCTGAAAATTTCCAGATTTTAAGTCATATTTTAGTAAATGTTTTCAATAATCGATTAGTTTATTGTTTTTTTTTTAAATCTCAATTGAGATCTGTTTTGCTTTAAAAGTTTAATTATAATAATTATTAAATTGTTTTAAATGTTCTTAAAAAGAGACTCTTTGAGTCATTTTAAAAGTTATTGAAAATAAGGCAAAAGTTATTTATTAAAACTTAGTTTAAATAAAAATTTCTGAATTTCTAAACTAATTTTGCTAGCTAAGATTATATACATTTATGAAAATTGAATAAAACAATAAACTAGTAAACCTAATTTAAAAACAAAAAGTTCAATAAAAACTTAAATAAAAGAAGTAAATTATTAAAGTAAATTACCTAGCATAAAATTTTTCAATTTACTAATATGATCCATTTCATAATAAGAAAATCTTGTTCATTTAAAGATTGTCTCTTATATTGACAAAACATGACCTAGAACATAAAAATATTACAAAATATATGGGCCAAAGAAATATTTGAATAAAGGTTTTATTATAATAAGAGCTCTATTTTCTACTCATTTTGTATTACTTTTTATATACTTTTTCCGATTCATTAAAAGGTAAATCTGATACCTTTTTATCAGAATCTGTGCATTCGCTAACAATTCTAATCTAGAAATATAATCTTTTAGATACATAACTATTATTTGCATAGAAATTGACAATAATTTTGGTTTGAGGAACGAACGATGTGTTATCCTATCGTTTATTCCTTAAGGAGTTAAGGAAGTCAACAAAACATTTCCTAAAGAGATGTCATCTTTTTCTCATTTCTCGCAAAACTTTTCTAAAATTTACTTAAAATTGCCTTAAAATTAAAGTAAATTTTTAGTAAAAAGTTTAAAAAATTGGTTCAATATTTTAATCATTAAAATTATTTTCTTAAATTTTTGAATTTAATATTTAAATTCTGAGTTTTTACATGTGAACTTGATAAATTTTTAATTTAATCATAATCATCATGGAATTTTCCTCAATTTTTATATTGAGGAAAATTCTAACAAATTGACCCTTAGGTTTGCTAAAAATTTATTCATGCATTTAATTAAATGAGTCATATTTATTGAAATCTAAATGGAAAGCTTTGCATACATTTTCCCATAATTAACATTAAATTCAAAAATTAATTGAGTAAAACATTTCTATTTTATTAGAAATTATTAACGGAAAACATATATTTGGAAAAATCTATTCAATGATTAAAGTAATGGATTTATAGATGTTTTTATGTCAAACATTTATTACTTTTTTTTATTGAAATAATTGAATAAAGAGAAAAATAGCCAAGTTCATTTAGGATTGGAAATGCTCTGAATTTTGAGAGAAATATAAGATATAATTATATATTTTTTATAGATAAGGACTCTATTAATTAGTTTTTATTTGAATCCTAATAGTTTAATAAATATTTATTGAAAATGATCTTGATTATATTGTATTTTAAAAAATAAACAAAATATTTAAAATGGCAAGACAATTGTGCTAGTTGCAGTTAAAAGTAAATGTGTGAAAATAAAATTTACTATTTTTAAATAATTGCGATTAAATTGTTAGAGTCAATGAGTTTGCACATTTCTGTTTTATATCTAAACAATATTTTGGTGAGATTTCTATTCTGTGCAACACTTCCTGTCATTCTGTGCTTCTGAATTGAACAGTGAATTCAGTTCTCTTGAATGTGAACGGGATATAAATTGTATGACAATAACAAAAACTTTATTTTTAGGAGAAGTGAAGCCAAAATACATGGATTTCCTCTCAAATAGTTTTGTAAAAAACAGTTGAAAACATTATTATATTTATAGTAATTTTTAAATGTTTTACACATTTAAATATGATATGAGTCTAGACTTTTAGAAAAGAATAATTTGAGCCAAAATTCATTTAAAAACATTATACTCCAGTAAATATTTATTTTGATTTATTTTTTTTGGATTTTGTGTTTTTTTTTCGTTCGTGAGTTTGAAACTCAAAACTAAACAGAATTAATGCCAAAACTTGTGATCAGACGAAATGTTTGTCTATTGAATAAATACTGTATTTCATTGAGTTCGTCATCAAAAGTGAAGATTCGTTTTAAAATGATTCCATACAATTATTTCGCTAAAACATAAAATACCAAGGTTCATATTGATTCCATGAGTGCTAAGTTTAGTTTATTTTTTATTTTATTTAATCCTTGTTTGAAGATTTTTCTTTAAGAATTCTATTTGAAATGTGTTCCTCATATTGTGATATATCTTATTTACCATGTTCAATATAAAAGATGCGAAATCAACTCAAGTGTGTGACAACTGAAAAACATTTCATCTTCTTTCTACCTTAAAAGATGTGATCAAGGGAATAAATGAATAAATTTATCAAATCAAGAAATTTCATTTTGCATATTATTTAGTACTTCAACAATAACCTGGGCAAACATAAACTTGCATAAAAGTTAGTAAACCAAAAATTATAAAATTGTTTAATTGATTTCTAATTGTTTGAAAAATTATTATTTCGTGTAAACAATACCAACATTTCATTGAATAATCTTAAGATATAAGAGTTAGACATAAGTTCTTAAAAATATTAGAAAAATGCAAATAATAAAATGTTCCAAAAAAAATTTTAAACTTGGAAATCAGCGATCTTCAATTATAGCACGGGGGTTGAAATATTTGTTATGCTTACTGAAAGGAACGACCAAATTCATGCATTTACCAAAGGCTATTTTTTACATAAATCAGTGATTTTAACAAAATAAGGTAAACCCCATTTCAGTCAGTGTTAATACATTTATATATTAAAATCAAAAGAAAAGTTCACTTTATTATTTGATTTTATATATGTCACATCAATATATCATTTTAATGAATACTTTCCTTACTCATTGAAATAATGTGATATATGAGTAGGTTTAATGAGCTTGTTCATGTCATAGCTTATGTCATATACGCACGAAATGCCCTAAAAAAGGGCACTAATTGAAGATCGCTGTTAGAAATTATTGATAAATTGTCAATAAAATAATAATTAATGTCTAGACTCTAGACTTGACTTAAGTTCTCTTCTTCTCAACACTAACTAAATTTCTATCAAACTATCAAAACATAAGAAAATTGTGTATTAATTTTTCGCGCCATTCAATAATTCCACACTTTTATCAATGATTAAGTGATTAAGGGTTGAAAAGCGGCTGAAGATAAGTCTTATCTTTCATCAATTAATTAATTTAAGGCTAATATAAATAATTTTTATAAAATAGATTTATGTTTTCAATTCAAATTGCAACTTGTGCATATTTATATTTGCAACCTTTATAAAAGCAATTTGAAGCATGATTGATTTTTCTTTATCATTATTTCCAAGATAAATGTATTATATTTTAAATTTTTTTAAAAAGAATTGATTCAATGCTTTTAAATTAGTTTTAAATATATTTCTTTGTATATATTTTATTGATTTATTCAAATGTTTTAAGGGAACATAGAATAAACAAGAATACAATTCCTGGTTTATTGTATACTATTTAGTTAAATAAAAATTAAAAATATTCTTTCAATAGATTTTACTTTTGGAATTGTCAAGGTTATTTGAACTGGAATAATGGATATTCAATAGACTCTTGTGTTTATTATTGTATTTTTTGTGTATTTTTTAGACGATTTTCTAAATGTCATTCAGAGCACAGAATAAATAAAACATTAAATAATGATTAGAATGAAAAATGAGCAAGCATATCTATTGCCAAATTCGTTTAATCTTACCACTAATTTGTTTAGAATAACTTAGTAGCTAACTTTAATTAGACTTAAGAAGAAAATTATCTTGTATAAATATTTTAATCCCTAAAAGTATTAAAAAAATAGAAATTTTGATACTTAAACAAATTGAGGAATTTATCATAAGTTATATGATATAACCTTGCTTATCTCATGGGTATTTGCATAAAAAGATGTGTTTTGAATAGTTGTACAAAAGTAGAACTTTTATTGTAATGTATGTCACGATTGATATCTGATTCTAATTAATATTTTGACTTTTGTTTTATATCGAAATTATTATTATTTCATTTCAAATGTTTTTTTCATTTCTAAAACTTGTGATTCACTTCAGATTCTAATTACATTTAATTACTTGATTTAACTCAATTTAATTACTCGACTTAATGTAGTGAATCTGGATTTGGTGCCAAATATCATTACCCATCTATTCCAAGCTTTTAGTAACAACAAATCTAGAACACAATAGAGTGACAAAATTGTCATGGTAAATTAAGATTTGCATTCCCTTCCAAATACAAATGTTGCCAATGAGGTCACCCTTTGGTTTCAGGAAAAAAAATCGTTGACAATATGAGTTTGTTCACCTTATAAACACTCTTTACTATTGTTTATACAGGATTTGGTTGATCTTATCAGTGATTTGACCGCATTGGGGCTGACCTTATTGGCAGCACACTGTACTCTAATTGTAAATGTAGTGCACGAAAATTATTTATTGATTAGAATATTATTTGAATAAAAATCTAAAAAAAATAATATAATTAAAGGATATTATCAATTTGCATAATTACCATGATAGAAAATTGTGTTAATATTTTAGTATTTTGCCTTGTTTCAATAATTTAATTTTCAAATATAATTATAAAAGGAAATTATAACTGAAAAAAAATCATTTTTATTTAAACATTGATTTTTATATTTAGATTACATATGAAAATATGACAAAAGCTGTCATAATATTTGCATTTTTTGAAATTCCCGTTTGAATCAAATCAATGATAAATTCATAGAAATGTTTATTTGATATAATTCTTGGAAACTTTATTTACAGAAAAAATCCACTTTTAAAGGAATGATTAAACAAATTAAAAAGTCACCCAGGCCAAATTTTAAGTTTAAGATATACTTGATATAAGCTTTCAGATGATACCGAACTTATTTTTATGTGAAATCCCTTATTCCCAGTCTGTTGTAAAGAAAAATTTACTCGATTTGAATTTTGAGTAAGGTCATAAATATGTTCAATTTTTCTTAGAATTTTCATTCGATTCTAAATTATTAAAAAAAAAGGTTTTGAAATTCAAGAACTCAATAACTTGAGTAATTGCAACAAGGGGATTTAATTTACAATAATGATGTTTAAATTATGCAAACTATCTCATTTAGATTCTTTTTTTTTATAGATGCAAGGTATTTTTTTGAAATGTCGCTGATAATTTGAAATTTTATGATTTCTTATTTTGTGTTTAATTTCTATCTGAACTCAGTTTAGAACTTTTATATATTGACGTATCTTTGAAATTGAATCTTACAAATTCTAATTAAAGCCTTACGGAAATGTTTATCTGGATTTCAATGGAATATTAATTTTTATTAAAATATTTAAAATTTATTAAAAAAAACAGTTATAATAACCCTTTTATAAAGACTTCTAAAGAAATACTTCAAATCTAATGGATTTTATTTCATAAAATTATTATCGATTTAATTATTTAACAGAATTGGAGTATTTCTTTAGGCATTAATTAATAAAGGATTATCATGTAAGTTCTACTAAAAGAGCAGTGTAATGTATTTAAGTACTTATAGTGTAATTTGCATGCTCATTATTGAATATTTAAAGCTCAAGTAAATTTTACTGAAAATATAATTAATCATAAATATAGCATACAATTGCCAAGGTAAACTATAGGGTTCATTTAATTGAATATTAAATTAAATTGTTTAATTTAAGATTCTCTTTATGTTCTATGTCATTTTTAGTTTAGTCAAGTTTATATTAAAATAAAATAGCTTGGAAAGCTATAAAATATTTTTAATTAGGTATAATGTGTGTAACGTTACATGTTTACATTAATGTAAACATGGTATTTCAATATTCTATTATTATATTTTATAATTAGAATTTATTTACATTTCAAATGTATATAAAGCGTTAAAAATCTAATTTGTATTTGAATTCTATTGAAATAATTTTTGTTTTTTGAAAAAAATGATTTAAAAGTAGAGAATATTTGAAGAAATTTTTAAAAAAAAATCAAAGAAATAAATTATTGACGCACTCTATGATAGAAGAAAGACAGAGTTCGTTGTTTTTCTTACAAGTAGTTGTTGTCAACAATTGGTTCCCATAGTAATGAACTAATGATATACTGATTTATGAATTTATATTTTCTCTTCAACTAATTGTATGTATAATACAATAGATATTTCTATATATTCATAAAAATAAGTCCTTTACTCTAATATTATATATAAAAAAGTATAGACATATAGTGGTTGTCCTGGAAATGGATTAGTTTGAAAAAAGGCAGACAATATTACAGTACTATTCCCCACATTTATTGTGGAATTGTTCCGTTAAATTCCGATCAGGAAATTACTCGTAAACTATTGATATTTTGTAACGGAATAGTTGTTAATAAAAAAAGAATTAGTTAAGAATAACTAATTTTAGCTGAAATGTTATTATGTGTTAAATGTTTGCCAGTAGTGTTTTAACTCAAAAAAATGGCAAGTTGCAATTTTAAAGTCGATTTATTTATGTGATATCGCGTTTCACTATTATGTTAAATCTGATGGTTTATGTAAATTCTTGTTTCGATGTGTGTTCGCATTTATTGACAAAATGATTAAATAAGACTCAATTGTGAACTAAACTTTGTTTTTATTATATTTCAAATTGTCTTTACTATCAATTGTTTTATATTTTGTGTCATCCCTTCAAACGTATTCTTCGAAAAGATATTTTTGTAAGTAATTTGATTCTAACAACTTTGCACTCGAGAGGAAGAGGGAGAGGGAGAGAGAGAGAGAGAGAGAGAGTGAGAGAGAGAGAGAGAGA
>JAQIXI010002268.1:0-10790 GCA_034700165.1 Galumnidae sp. Gr-Ori-00277
AATACTGAGTACTCACAAACTTATCAACAAAAAATTCATTAAAATAACAGAATTTATAATTTAATTCAAATATTGATTTATGTCAGTAGTAGTAGTCATAGCCTTAAGTCTATAGTTGTAACCATTGGTAATAACTTCTCTTATCCGTAAGTTATCCAAAACTCGACTTTAAATAACATTTGGTTTCATTCAAATAAAACTAAAAATATTTTTCAAATCAGTAGTCATTCGATCGATCAGTGGTTCTCATATGACATCCCTTTCAATAAATATGAAAATGTTTTCACATTTTTGGCAAAACAATTATTATAATTAAAAAGGCTCTGAATATAACTTATCACGAATTCTTCATTTAATTTAGATGAGCAAGATTACAAAACTGCTTTCTTTAATGAGTCGATTATTAATAATAATTAATATTAATTAAAAGTAATATTTTAGTTATTTTGGATTTCTTGCAAAATATGAAAAAACGCTTTTTTCTGTTTGACTCAACACATGATTTACATCCTATTGGTAAATGTGAAAATTTTCCATGTGACAGATTACCTTGCTTGTATCCAAACTTAGAAAAAGGATGGCATAAAAGAATTTTATGTAAAATCTGTCATTTTATTGGAGACTCACCCCTAGACTTGAGTGACGTCTCTTTTCATTGAATTCAAATTTTTTTGTTATGTCTTTAGTTTTGAATTCTTTTAAAATAATTCGCAATAAAAGAGCAAAAAAATGACATCGAATTCAATGAATTTGATCACAACTTAAATATTTTTCTTTAATAGAAAATTCATTTATTGAGTAATTTTCAAAATAATTTCTTTGTCTTTTTTTCTGAATATTTTTTTGTTCCTGTGCTTGTTTATTTACAAATGTACCTAGGTATGCGTTAAATTACTTTAATTATATGAAGAATTACTTTTGAATTCCTTTTTAATTATAATATTCTATTAAAAATAAGACAATAAATAATAAAATAATTATTATTTTCAATCAAACTTTAGGTCTATTAAAGTGAGAGAATAATAGTTTTAGTAATTGATTTTTGGACTAAAGAAAGTTTTTTCACAAATAAAGGAACGGCTCTTAGTTTGAAAGCAATTTATTCACTAATAAATAATTTCCTCCTAAAAGGAAAAAAAATTGCTTTCAATTAATTATAGCTATGAATCAATTCTAATGTCAAGAAATTTAGCAACAATTAAGTACTCCATTAAATGTTGAAATATTCATAGAATACTTTATTCAACTGAGAATATATTCTGTTATAAAATCACCCACATAAGATTACATAACGCAATATAAAATTGAGCTGTTGCTCGTTTAACACTTTGGGGGTTAATTAAATTTGCAGTCAATTCAAAGAAAACTATTAATAACTTTCTTTTATTAATAACGTAATGAGTGACAGAAAAGAGAATTTTCAAAGGATAGTTTATCAGTGAATTCAATAATAATTTATAATTAATAGAAACATCAGTTAATAGTTTATAATAAAAGTGGTTAAATAAGTTTGGGTCACATTTTCAATGTCATAATCATTAAACATTTGTCCAATCAGTTAATGAACACTTTGAGTGCCAAGTTCTTTTTAAAAGAAAAAGCGGAGAGAGAGAGAGAGAGAGAGAGAGAGAGAGAGAGAGAGAGAGAGAGAGAGAGAGAGAGAGATGGACTGCATTTTTATGACAGTTACCGATGCATTCGACAGAACTGATCGACTGCTCAATAGTTTGAGCACAGAATTGCAGTCAATATTATAAATGAAAGTCTGAGTAAAACCAGTATTTATTCTGTTCTAACCATTGAGTTAATAATAGTAAACCACGAGAAACATCGCCTCCAAAGTGTCTTTTATATGTTCTTTCATCTATACGCAGGTGTATTATTTCAAAGACACCCTTTAAAACTCTATTATTCTTTATGTCCATCTCTTTGTGTGTTTGTTCTCATATTCTGAATGAAATCGACTTTTAAACAAATGTTAGTCTCAAATAATAGCCATTTATTGAAAGCTGTCTTTTTTTATTGTCTAAAAATTCATTCAATGTTTGCATACTATTATAAAATCTATTGAATTTCAACATTAATTCAAACGAAAAGACTATTTTTAAAAAGTTTTTACTACAGAAAACTTGTTTTGATATTTAAATAACGATTGCTTTCGATTAAAATAAAGTCAGTACTCATATTAAATAACTTTTGACTCATTTTTCTGTTATAATTAGGAAATGAAAAACATTTATTATATTCAGAGTTCTATTACAGACCATAAAAAGATGAAGAATAATAATGTCCGCCAAGAAGAGGACAACGCAAAAATGCGACAATTAATCCGGGAATTAATGGCAGAAGTATTGGGCACTTATATGCTGATGGTAAGTTTTCTTTTATTCTATAAACGAGTAAACTTTAGACTAAAATTGTAGCAAAAGTTTATATAATATTTCGTATTTACAAAACTGAAGGTTTAGTATAAAAAATAATGAAATTAAGTTTTGACTACAAATCAATGTTTTAAATAACTTATTCCGAGTATATTTCCATCAAAACAAATATTAAGATTAAATGTTCAAGCTCAATCATTTCCATTCAATACTAGACTATCGTTGATAGTTATTGAATAGCAAATGTAAATAATTAAACATCTGGAACATTTTGTATACAACAAATTATCAAGTTCTAAATCTGTATATATAAAAATATATTTGAAATCAAACAAGTCTTTAACCAAGCAACATCTATTTCAATAAATATTCATCAAACAAGTTGAATAAAGAAACGAATTGAACAAGGTCTTTTTTATTCAATTATTTCATATTTTAATTGAAAGAATAGTCGGAAACAAAAGTGAAAAATAAATTTACTTAATAATTGTAACCCTGAATATAATCCAATTTCCACTTTTAATTTAACCAAATCTGTTGACTAATCAATACTAAAACACAAGTTTGACCTTAGGCTGAATAAACCTGATCTGTTTTTACAAAATTCAATGTAATTTTTAATAAAAAGACGAGAAAATTATTTTTAATTCAATTGAATTCAAACACGTTTTATAAAATTATTTATTTTTCAAATATTATTTCATTTCGAAAATACATAATAACTAATAATCAATAGTTTATAGTTTTAAAGAAAAGAGTTGGCCCGAAGTCAACACAAATATTTGTCACTTAAATCACTTCAATAACACTAATTATTTTTCATTATTTCAATAACTAAAAGATAATAATAATTACTTCAATAATTTATAACAGATTACTGCATAACAAACAAAAACAAATTTGATCATGTGCAATTTCTTTAATTTGCTTGTTTAACTAGCTAAAATAATATTGTCAGCTATTACCAACAATAGTTTTATTTTCCGGTAAAGTATACATATTTGGAAAAGGCCTAATGTAATTTTACCATGCGGCTTTTACTTTCTATATATAGTTTTGCGAAATGACTATAAAATTTTTAATAAAGTTATTAAAATGAATTTAAGTTTCGTCCAAATATAATATAATATAAATTTTCACTCTTTCCTTACCCCATGAGGTAAAGGAATGTATGAATTCTTACTTTAAAAAACAGATCCATATCTTAAAAAAATAATTGCATTCAGTTCTAACTTTGAATACAGAGTAAGACATAGTTCTATCTTTGAGAGTATCAAAACTCAGATTATATTACAGTTTTGTATAAATTAAAAGAGTTTGGGCTCTAAAGAAACTTTTGATCTTCTCTTAAAAGTCAAGGTCTGGACGTCTTTTGGGTAACAAAGATGTCATAAAAATCTTAATGCCATATATGTTATGGCACAAACGTGTCATAAGCAAGGTATAAACATGCTAATTCTGCTTAATTTTTATTCAAAGTCACAAAAGCAATTTAATGATTGAACTAGGTTACTAATAATAATGAATTATTTAAAATTCTGACCGAACACTCTATAAATAAACTATTATTTATTCATAAGACTTATGAAAAAAGTTTTCCTTTGATTTATTTTATTTATGATTTATGGTAAAATTTGCCCTTGTTCATTTGAGTCTATGAACTATTAAACAAATAATTTTAATAATAAATACGTAAATAAAGTATCACATCATTTATAAACAAAGACCAGAATAATAGTTATTTAATTAGTATTTAAGTCCTTCTAAAGCAGTTATGAAAGAGTTATCTAAAGGGAAGGAATACTCCAAAATTGTTTTTTTTTGCAGAAACACTTTTAAGTCTAAATTATCACCAAGGTAACATTGGTTTAACTTTATCCTTGAATTAATAGAAATCTAGAGGTTTTGGAAAATCCCCTCAAAACTCAAAATCATTGGTCATATCATATCTGATCACAAAAAAATGATTAATTTTAGTTTCAGTTATTAATTTGAAAGATCTTGGTAATATTAGATTTAATTTTAATCTATATAAAAATCAGTTATAAATTTTTTAAAATGAACTTAGTAAAAAATTATATAAATCAATTTATAAGTGAAATTAAGATTATCATTATGTGAATCATTTAAAAAGAATTGGTTTGACAAGAAGCTAATCTAATTTCAAGTTAATATACTAGAATCTAGTAGCTAGATAATATTATCTTCTAGATAATATTAGTCATGGTTAACTAGTTTTTAACCATTCTTTCGGTAGCTTTTTATGAAAAATGAGAATTCATTTGTAATTCTAGAGTCACAACAAATAAATTATTAAAAATAATTATCAGATATTTCCAAATAAACAAATTTTCCTTAAATTCAAACGAATAAAAAATAATTGTAAAGTAATAAGAATTCAATGATATTTTGAAATTTGATAAAAAGACTCATATTTTTTCATTATATTTGCATATAATTTCTAATTTTAAAAAAATCAAAACTTCTTTTCTAAAAAGAGTCATAACATTTATTATTTGTATTTTATCCGAAAAAAATTCTCATAAAATACATAAAAAATATTAAAAATAGAAATATAGACCACTCGGAAGATAAAAAAATTTATTTCATAACAAATAATGTTTTAATGACTATATTTGGAATAAATTCAGTAAAAAAAAACCATTCCTTGAAATTTATAGAGAAAGTGAACTAATATTGTATTATATAATATGTATTATAATATTATTTAATTTTTATATTAACAGTTAATTGGGTGCTGTTCTACTGCTTCCTATGTTTTGAATATTTATGACAAAAAAGACAAAGTTTTGGACTTCCCGGGAGTCAACTATTGTTGGGGTTTCGCAGCTTTTGTTGGCATTTGTTCTTCGATTGCCATTTCAGGTATACAAGGCTTGAGTTCATTTAGAATTATCATGTTAACATTATAGGTGGACATATAAATCCTGCTGTCTCAATAGCATTCGCTACTATGAAACGTTTTCCTTGGTCAAAAGTGGGACCATTTATATTAGCACAGGTTATCGGATCATTCTTAGGGTCAGCCACTGCTTATTTAGTTTATTACGATGGCATTACATTACAACACTCGTTAGAACCGCTCAGAAATAATACAGATCTGAGAGCGTACGGACATTCTCTGAGCACTGGAGCCATATTCGCCACATATCCCTCACCTCATAGCACAGTCATCGGTTGTTTTGTTGATCAGGTCTTAAATCATTCAAAAAGAATTTAATTTAATTAAATAAATATAAATTTGTTCAGGTCGTGGCCACCTGTTCTCTTTTAATATCAGTGATGGTTGTCGTCGATCAGAATAATTTGAAAGTTCCGCAGTTTTTACAACCATTCTTATTAGCGTTTATTATCGCAACTCATGCTCAGGCATTCGGGTTTAACAGTGGCTGTTCAATGAACCCTGCTCGTGACTTTGGCCCCCGACTCTTTACTTGGATGGCCGGGTGGGGGATATCTGTCTTCACGTATGTACTGAACATCAAAATATCAATCACTGCTTTATTGCAATATTTGATATGAATTTGTATTACAGACCTTTAAATGGTCACTATTGGTGGTCGGCCGGTATAATGGGTCCTATAATTGGTGCATCTCTTGGCGTTTGGCTCTACTATTATATGATTGAATTCTTTTATCCAAAGCCTTCTAAAGTGAATTCAGTCGACAGTGAAAACAACGCCAATGAATTGAAACCCGTTTAAAGATATGCTAAAAATCGGATGAAAAAAGACTCGGATGAAACTAAAAAATGAACTAACACTTAACTTTCATGTTTTACCAGAAAGTTTGCCAATAATTTCTATGAAATTTTTCATAAAACAAAATGAATTTCAGATATATATCTGGAAGTGTTGAACGACTAGTTTTATATCCATCTCTTTATTGTAATCTTATTATACCATAAAATCTATTTTAATGTTTACTCAAAAAATCGCTTTGAATGCCATTTATCGCACAAATTAATTGCTTTTATGTGAATCTCTTTGGAGTCGAAATCATTTAAATATTTAATTAAAATTCCGATAAAAAGGCGTTTAGAAGACATTTAAACACAAAAACAATTGAAAGTAAAAACTATAAAATAATTTAAAATTATTTCTATAAAAAAAAGTTTTACTCAAATCAATCGATTAACTAAACATAACTAAATAAAAATCCATAAAAACCAAGTTTATATTATTCTGTATTTTCATTAGTTTCAAGAAACTGAGCAAGCAAAACATTTTTTCTGAGCCACCATTGGATGACCAAGATGAATCTCCAAAGCCTTTTTTACTGACTCATCAAATACTTGATTGACACCCAATTTGGTGGCTGAAGAACACTCCAGGTATTTAAAGGCTCCATATTTAGCCGCCATCTTTTGTCCCATTTGTCTCTCAACCGGAGTTTCTTTATTGAGGGACAGGTTTTTCAAAACTTCAAAATTAGTCCTTAAATCGGATTTTGTCCCTAAAAATAGAATAAATTGAGTAAAGGATAAATTGTTTGATTCCATACCGACTAAAAGGAAAGGCTTATTAGTCCAGTGCTCTTTGATTTCTGGTATCCATTTATTAATGACACTCTTCAGTGTCGTCGGCGACACAATTGAGAAGCAAATGATGAAAATATCGGTTTCAAAGTATGTGAACGAACGGAATCTCTTAAAGTCCTGATCACCGGCTGAGTCGCACAGTTCCAGATCTATGGCCACTCCATCGCAAATGATTTGTTTCTGATAGGTTTCGAATCTGTTCATCAAAATTCAAAGTTTAGACAAAAGTCAGTATAATTTTTAAAGTGATGTCAACTTAAAAAATTATTGAATGAAATTTTTGTTAAATTTATATAAATTTATATGAAATGAAAACAAAACTTATTGAGTGATCTTGTATAGAAAGTGACTGACACTGTCGGCACATATTGTGTACGAAAGGATCCGGTAGTATATGATATGAGAAGTGATGTCTTTCCGACGGCCTCGTCTCCAATGATAGTACACTTGACGGGCACAGGAATAGCCTCAATGCCATTCCCCAAATCAATTGTTTTGGATTCAGACGTTTTTCTTCTTTTAAAATAAAAGTGAGACATAACTCGAATTGAATTCACAAAAAAAATTAAAATAAATTCATTAAATCGTCAAAAAAATGTAATCAAAACAAAATTCTTTTCAGTTTTTTTAATTTAAACAAATGTTTATTCATTCAAATCAAGTGTGAAATTGAATCACAAAACACACGACTTTTTCATACAACTATTATTAATACTAATTTATTAGTCAATATTTTTAAGAGTTATTTCCTCAATAAACTCTCAATAATATTATATAATAAACAAAATAGAGTCTCATTTGAATAATTCGACGAAAATTTGTAATTTTAAACTCAGATTCTTATGAATGAAAATAAATATTTGAAGTCAAGTGATATAACATTAAAACATCTGAGGATTGAATGCAATTTCTTTATTGCAAAATATAATTAATGTTTGTTATCAAACACTAGAAAAATAAATCTTTGATAAAACTTTTATTTGTACTCTAATGACGATCAGGTAATCGGTTAGCGGTGGAGCTCTTCGTCCAAATTAATTATATATTAATTATTCCATAATTTATTCAGAAGTCAATTAGTTGAAGGATTTTATAAAAATGATCTTGATAGATTAAAAAACATAATTTTTCATTTATTTGACCATATTTTTAGATGAGCTCATTCGTAGACACTCTTGTGCTCGAGTGCTACCATCAGTGACAAACACTTGTATCTCATAATTTAAAGAAAATGTGTAGGAATATATTGTTATTTCATATTTCAGTAAAGCATTGATGTCATAGTAGAGCAATAGTTTATTTTAAGCAAGGGGCTATTTTTTATAGAATCATCCATCAAATTAATCACTAATTATAGCATCAAAGCATATGATTTATTTATTATTGTATTTATAAAACATATTTTTAATTATAAAAATTTAGTTTCGCTGTAATTAACTCTTTGAGTGCCAATAAAATTAGTCTTTTTATCCGAACAATCATTTTTTAACGATTACAGTTCATTCTTGAAATTAATGCTAAATTAATCTTGCAAATTTAAGTAGATTCTGCTGAAATCACAGAAATTATTGGCAATAAATTTATTGGAAAATATCAAAGTTTTATATCTAAAAATATTAATAATTCATTGAAAGATAATTAAATGGTCTTTCAGTCAATTGGAAGAGAAATCTTTTGCCTAATTTAAAATTTCATGGATTTTATTGCCGTTACCTTAAAATATACCATTTAATTAAAAAAAGGTTCCGGTTAAAACTGATTTTTTCTAGTAATACATTATATTTTGTAATATTACTCGGATTGAAAGGAAGGAAATAAAATAAAATAATTTCTCAAAGACTTTATTCGAATACAAATCTTCGATAAATATTAATACTTATAAAAGTGAGTCTTACGCCAAATAAAGGTTAAACTAAAGCCTTGATTGTGATATAACCAAGGTAATTTTAAGAAACATTTCCATTTCATTTATATTAATACAAATGTAAGAGAATTAACACAGAATTGAATTCAACTAAAATAATAATATTAATATCAGAAGTCATTAATAATTAAATTGTTTTTATTTCTAACATTAAAAATATGTTCATTTAAAATGTTAATAGCTGCAATTTTTGAATATTGATCAAGTTTATAATTTCACAGATCATGTTCTTTTGTTTTTTGATTAATGGAATTAATACTTATCGTAAGCCAACCAAAATTAAGTAAATCCCTGACAAACGTCAGGAACAGAGAAACTGATTTATCATTAATGCTGTTAACAGTAGTGAATTTTATAAATAACCTAGCTAACATTAGCTATCATTAACTATCATAAGCTATGATAATTGCATAATCCAAGTATGAGTTGTAATGATAACTAAAGAAATGTTAATAGATAATTTTAATTTCACTCAAATCTTATCAAAAATTAAAAGTCATTACATCTGAATGAATAAAATTATATTTAATTAGATAAATGACCTAGATAATCAATAAAATAAAGTTCAGTTAATTTAAATCGATGGACATTACTTTCCAATCAATTAATTATTTCAACAAATATTAAAATTACTAATTTAAGTACCTTGATACAATAAAAAATTATTAAACATTAAACTATAAAACATTATTAAATTATTAAATAAAATAAATCATTAATACATTAAATCGTTATTAAAAGTACCAAGTTTTATATTTCGCCATTTCCTGGAAAAAAAACTATCAGGATTAAACCAGGGATGGCCAAAGGGGGTACTCCGGAATCCTTAGAGGAAGAGATCTGGAAAATAAACACTAGACTTTTAAAGCCTTAACATAACGTCTCTGGACAAGCACTAGATATGTCGAGGTTAACCCAAAATACCCCCTAGCACCCCCTAGAGTCGGTTTCTTTGGCCATCCCTGGATTAAACTTATTAAAAATAAATTGTCATTAAATGAGTAAAATTCGGCGAAATTTTCCATTAAAAAAAAGAATTCAATTCAATAACACTTTAAACTCAAGGATTGGAATATAAGAGAAAAATTAAAATTTTCCATTAATCCACCAAGCAACTATTTTCGGCATCCAATTTCTAATTAATCAAAAACTCTTAACGGAGTAATTCTTCACAAATCTTATGACAACAAAAAAGTTAATGAAATTCAGGCGACCTTTAAATGAAAATATTTATTATTAATTCAATGTTCAGATCAATGACACAGATATAAATAATTTGAGTCACAAAATGTTCATTTATTTTACATTAATTCCACTGAAAACTATTCGTTTCCAAAAATAACTAAAAATAATGAAAATAAAAATAAAAACAAAAATAAAAAAATATCAGAAACTCTTTATTAACAAATGAAAAGTTCTTTGATTTGAAAAATTGATTTCAAAAGAATTGTCTTTTGCTTAAAAAATAATTACATTAAGAATTAAATACTTAAGTCTATTATTGTTTACTATTAAAAAAAATCAATCATTAAGGGTCCACTAAAATTGGACGTCGGGCCACATCGGAACGGGCAGATATGCCATCATCTTTTCTGTTGCCAATCATATCAACTTCTTCATCTGGAAGTGGTAAAGAACGGGAAAGAGCGCCCAACTTCTGCTTCAGTTTGATATTTCTTTTATCTTCCCTATTCAATGAACGACTGTCCGCTTCCGGTGGCAACGGTTCGCCCAACAAAAGGATAGGTTTCCGGGGCTCTGCTTGTCGTTTGAATAACATTGGCTTCCGTGGGTTAGTCGGTTCCCTCTTTTGTCGATTCGATTCTTCAGATGACTCTCCTTTAGAGATGGATTTTTTCAAATAAGGTTTATAGAAGTGATGCAAAACTCTCTCATATATACCGCTCTGTTCTGATGTCTGTTC
>JAQIXI010002269.1:0-10786 GCA_034700165.1 Galumnidae sp. Gr-Ori-00277
GTACTAAATAATTACACCTTGTTACTGAAGGGTTTTACACATTAAATATGGTACCAAATTATCTTGGTGACCAATCAGCATGAGTTTGCTATAGTACAGCAGCTATCACAATTACCTGAGCCTTCACTGTGACACGAACCAGCACCCGTGCATGAACTATCGCCTGATCCACTATTTGCTCCACTACATGAGTTGGCACCAGTACAACTACTAGCCCCTGACCCAGAATTTTGTCCAGTACATGAATTAGCGCCAGTACATGAACTTGGTCCATGAGCTTGAATAACCTAGACAAAGTAAGGTATTATTAATATTTTTCATTTTCCAATTTATTATATGATAACACAAAATATCAAAACATAATTAATTAATAATATAATATATTATTATATTATTATTAATCTTGGTAATATTTTATTTATAATAACTATACAAACCTGGAATCCAATGAAACAAATGACGAAAATTGAGTTAAACTTATTCATAGTTATAATAATAATTTTAATTTATAATTCTTTCAACAATTATATTATGAATTCTTTTTCTATTAAAACATTCATTTATATATTGAATGAGATTTTATTTTCACAATTTTTATTATTCATTGATTTTATTTTATTTTCTCTTTTCAATAACATGTTTATCACATGAATATATTATTGTAATGATTAATATAATAAATATGTTACTTTTATTCAATAAAATATATAAATCTCTGATTCAATAGAATTTCGAGTGTTTGTAATACCACTACATTTACAAACTTGTCTAGACTTTGAATTATTATTTGAAATATGTTTTCAAAGAATAATCTATTTATGTTTGTTTATTGTATTTGTGATAAACATGTTATTGAAAAGTGAAAATAAAATAAAATCAATGAATAATAAAAATTGTGAAAATAAAATCACATTTAATATATAAATGACTGTTTTAGTAGAAAAAGAGTTCATAATATAATTGTTGAAAGAATTGAAATTTAAAATTATTATTATAGCTATGAATAAGTTTTACTCAATTGTCGTCATTTGTTTCATTGGATTCCAGGTTTGTATAGTTATGATAAATAAGGAATTACCAAGATTAATAAAATATTAATATATTATATTAATAATTGATTATACTTTGATAGTTTGTGTTATTATCCAATATATTATATTTAATATATTGAAAAATGAAAAACATTCATTATGCCTCACTTTTCCTAGGTAATTCAAGGACATGGATCAGGTTCTTGTACTGGCGCTGATACATGTACTGGGCAAGGTTCTGGGTCGGGGACTAATTGTTGTACTGGGGCCAACTCGTGTAGTGCCGTAAATAGTGGATCAGGCAGAGATTCATGCACAGGTATTGGTTCGTGTCCCAGTCCAGGACAAGGACAAGGGTCGGGGTCTAATTGTTGTACTGGTGCCACTTCGTGCAGTGGAACAAATAGTGGTAGAGGCAGTAATTCATGCACAGGTGTTGGTTCTTGCAGTGGAACAAATAGTGGTAGAGGCAATTATTCATGCACAGGTGCTGGTTCGTGTCACAGTCCAAACTCGGGCAATTGTAATAGGTGTTGTACTGTAATAGGCTCTTGTTGATGATTTTGTATTATTTTTAATGTGTAAAAATCTTCAATAACTAGGTGTAATTACTTTTTACATCTGAATAAAATTTTATAATACTTATCAAGGTTGTATACCAGATTTTTTTTAACAGTGACTTTTACTCATGAGTCATCACTTTTTCAGTTGACATTATAAACAAGGTTTGCGTTCAAACTCATAAGACACTACATTTACGGGTTAAAACTAGTATAAAATTATCGAGTGTTTCAAAAGAGAAAATATTTAAATATTCAATAATTCACTTATAAACATTGTTTCTTGAATAACCATAAATAAAGAAAGTAAATTAGTCCCACCACTAACTAAAAATACCTTATGGTCAGTAGGTCCTTACAAGTTCACAAGCTTTAAACCTTGTAAGATTAAATTCAAATATTAAATCTGAACATTAACAATGATTGTAATAGCATTGGATAGATATCAAGTGATAATTAATCCAATGTAATCCAGAGTCTGAAACAAAATACTAAAAAATTTTATATCAGATTTCAAAAAATTATTATTTATTATCAAGGATGGTAAATAGGAAGTGATTTCAAAATTGATTGATAAAATCATTTTTGGCCAACGAGTATCTGTTCTCGTGAAATTCGGCTGGGTAATATTATGATTTATAGCTTGAAAGAAAGATAAATTTTAAATTAATTAGTCGATATTAGTCACAATGTTTTTATAAATCAATTATAGTATTTATTGAACTCTCTTTCGAAATACTATTTACTATTTCATACATTTTTCAATAAAATTTCATTCAAATTCATAAACTCAAAGTTCAAAAATTTCAATTCAATTAATAATGTTACCAGGTTCAAACTTTGTTTGTAACATTGGTATATAAGTTCAAAATTTATCTTTAATTTAAGCTCTAAATCCCAATTTTTCTTCACCCAATTTCACGGAAACAGATACTCGTTGGCCAAAAATGATTTTACCAATCAATTCAACTATTCATAAGCTTTCTAAAGAGATCAAGATTATTTTAATCCGCCACATACCATGAAGAGAGTTGCCTTCTAAGTAGTAGAATATCTCACTTTTAATGTGTGTACTAATCGCCAAATATGTAATCTAGTACAATTCATACTTATTAACTTCTATGTTTAATAATTTATTGCCATAAATATCTTTAAGAGATAAGAAATTCTTAATATATACTTTGGAAAGAAACATATCTTTAGACTTTGGAAACAAAGCAATAAGTAAGGAAAAAATCTTTTCATGAGTTAAATATCAAAAAATAGAAGTTTTTCAGTAAAGTCTATATCTGGTATAGATACAGGGTCAGGCAGAAAGTCGGTGCACAATATTGTTGCGTAAGGGAACTTGGGGTAGCCCTTGGGATTACCCGGAAAAAATTAAATTGAGTTTGCTTATTTTTGAAAAGATAAATAAAAAAGTTTTGGCAGTTGTTTGAACTCATCATTTAAAAATTTCCATTATATACAATTGAATATGCAAAGTTTAAGTGTTAAAAATTTTATTCTTCACTTTTGCATCAATTTTTTATAAAATTAAAATAAATTTATAATTATTCATTGATAATTTGTTGATAAAAACTTTATTATTAATATATTCAATTTTAAAGAAAATTCATAATAATTTTAGTGTGATTTAGATTTTTTGTATAAATATCATAAAATATTTATTCTTAAAAAACAGGAGAAATATTTTTTGAAATCTTACCAAAAGTTCTCCTTTATTACCCCCCTAAATTTTGACCAAAGTATCCCCCTCACACCCCCTTGAGTTGAGTTCTTTTGCATCCCTGTGTATATTTATTCATATAAAAGTATTTATTTTTGTATTAAATTGAACTTAAAAATAATATCAAAAGACAGTTCTCATTTGAGATCAATCGGAATATTTATTTATATTATATTTATTTATTTATTATATTAAAAGTTTTATAACTGTTAATTGAAATCTTTTAATTAATAATTTAATAATTTTTTAAATTTCAATGATTGAACATGAAACTAGAAAGCACTAAATCTGCAAAATCTAAATGAATTTGAAGAGTGGTCACTCTATTAACTATCATATGTTTATCATATTTGTTATATAAATATGATAAGGGTATTTCAATTGATAAAACAAAAATAATTTGATTTCTCCTTAAACTTAAACTTTCAAAAACATATTCTTTAAGTTATTATAAAATATTTGTTTTAATAAGTTTTACAATATTTTAATAAAAATTGTGAAGTAAAGTAAATCAGAATATAAAAACTTTAAATATAATTTTTTTGACTATAAATTTCGTTATTCTTTTGATAAAAAATTGTTTTTTTTTCTATCAATTAAGTTAACGGAAATATTTTTGGTAATTATTTAATCAAAAATTATTTTATAATTATATTTAAAAAGTTTTCAATTAAATTAATTTTTTATTATTACAAAATACTATTTATTACAAATTAATGAGTTATTAACAAATGTTTGCATTTATTTTTAAATGAAATCTATATAAATTAAATTCTATATAAAATAAATTCAGTATAAACTCATATTAATAATTAAATTCTTTTTTCTTTATATAATTAACAGACAGTGTTTCAAAAAATGGATTATTTTATGAATGATTCAGAGAGCGATATCTCATTTATCATCGAAGGACACAAACTTCCGGCGAATAAGAATTTTCTTCGTTTTAGAAATAAGGTATTCGCAGAATTATTTGAAAAAGAGTCGATAGAAAAAGAACTGGTTATTAAAGATACAACATATGAGGCCTTTAAGAGTTTGATCCTTTACTTATACAGCGATCAAATAATATTCAATGAAATCAAAGGCTCAAAACAAATAAAAGAAATCTATAATTTAAGTATTATTTATAAAGTGATTCGACTGACGAAAAAAATCTTGAAATATGTAATAACACTTTCACTCGATTTGTCAAATATTAATTGGATTTCATATATTGGACTCAAATCTGACTCCAAAGAGATTTTGGATAAAGTCCTGGATTTTGTTAAACAAAATGCAGATATAATTTTTGAACCAAAACACTCTGACTGTTGTGATGTCGTGTTTGTTGTTGAGGGCAAAAGATTACCAGCACTTAGAGCTCCACTCGTTTGTAAAAATGAAGAATTAAAAAGTATGCTTGGTAATTCTAATGTTGAAACAAACGAATTAAATGAATTTAAAGGAAATGAAATTATCATAAAAGAGACGACTTTTAATGCAATGGAAATAATGATTCAATTTTTATACAGCGATCAAATAAATACTTCAATAATTTGTCTTGAAGTAATTGAAAGTTTGTTTAAACTTGCTCATAAGTTTAAGGTAGAAACACTTAAGGAAGAGGTTTTTATTTATTTAAAATCTACTGAATTAAGTATTGAAAACATCAAAGAAATCACAAGAATTGCTTTCAACTGTAATATGAAAAGTCTTAAAGAAAAAGTTTTAAAATTTATTAAAGAAAACTTCAAACATATTATTGAAAAACAAAGAAATCTAATTAAAGAAATCAATTCATTGACTAATAATGCAATCATTGATTTAATGATTGATAATTATGCTGAGAATAACTATATTCTAAACGATATAGATTTCAAACTTAAAGAAAAATCTGATTCAATAAAACAAAAATTTTCTAAATCATTGAAATCTGTCAACAATTCTATTCAAAACGAAAAAGAGTTAAACAATAAAAACAATGTTTTAATAGAAAGTCTAGTGACTGAATTCAATGAAAGTGTCAAACCTTCTGATATGGCATTTATTAAACCTTATGAGACAAAACTTCAGGAATATATGAATGAAGAAATACATCTATTTATGGATAACCTTAAAGAAAATTATGAAAAACTATCTCTACTTTTATTAAAAGAATATACTCAGGTATTAATCAGGGATTGCCAAAGAGGGGTATAAATCATTTGATAAGGTAAGCCTTTACCAGGCAAAATACTCACCCAATTTTTCAAAAAATTTATATGCTCCTTAACAATTGTAGATAATGAGCTATACCTCTATTTTAACTTGGTAATCCCGGATATTTAAATATTTTCTAAAATTGTTTTGATGTTTAGGAAATGGAAAAATTAATTAACAGCGAAACTATATTTTCTGAGGAATACTTCGAAAAAATAAACAAAAAACAAAGTATAGACGCTATCCATAAGTTTAATAAAAGCCTTAATGAAAATCCTAATGATTTAATTTATGGGATGTTTAAGAACAAAATATTTAAAAATACGATTAAAGATGAATACTTCAATTTAAAATTCAGTTTTAAAGACAAAAATAATATGAAATTTAAGAATTTAGAGATTTTTATGAAACAATTGGAGAACGAGTATAAAAAGCAAATGAAAGAAAAACTAAAATGTGTTTCATCAACTAAAAAAATACTGGAATGTCATCAAACAATTAGTGAAAAATTGGTTCAAGAATTCAAAGATATCCATCAATTCAGGGATGAGAAACAACTTTTCCTTTATATCACACGAATTGAAGAAAGATTTAAAGACTATTTCGATAATTATTTTTGAAGAAAAATTTGGATTTAATTTATAATTTATATATTAATTCTTATTAAATCTTTTTTTTAAAATTAAAAACATTTTGATTTTACCATTAATTTATCAAGATCAGGGCAAGGCTTTTAGTCACAGGTGCTGAAATATTTTAATATACTTACTGAATGCACTGAGCACGTATATGCATTGATCAAGATATAACCTTGACGATCACAGTGGTGGTTATTTGGCTTATATTCCCCCGATGGCCATCTCTGAATTTTACTGAAGAATATAACTAATTATATTTTTTACCGTAATTAGTATATAAAATTTTAAAATAATTATTAAAAAAAATTAATTTTCAATTTTTATTTTTTTAAAACATTTGTCTTTAATTGTATATCGTTTGCAAACTGTATGTATATTATAATAAAATTAAATATATTATTTAATAAACTTTTAAATAAATATTTAATCTAAATTAAATATTTATTCAAATAAAGTTACCTGCTTAATTATTAAATTAATACTTAACTAAGCATAGCAGATTACAGTTTAGTTATTTGTTAGATATAGGTTTGTTGTATCTGTCGGCTTTGCAACTGACCTCGAAGTTACCACCAACTATATATTCTACTTTATCCACAAACAGTTGGACTTCTTTCCTTGATTTATTCTTTATTTGTTTAATCAGTAACTTGGTCTTCTTTTCGTAATCGTAGTACAATTCCAAAACTGATAGTATTGCTTCTTCTGCAGTCAAATTGTCCCAGATCATCTTAAGTGCTACGGCATTGAAGAGACGCTCCGGTTTATTATGGCTTTCATTGAGTTCCTTTTCAAAAGACATAATATCATTAAAAAGTGTAATTATAATAGATGCAAAGTCAAAATATTGCTGCATAAGAGGATCTTCCCACTCCTCATCAGTCAAATATAAATTGTCCGCATATTCTACCATGGCAATAATAGGTTTTGCGCCGATTGAGCCAATTCTTATCTTAATAAAAATTTAAATATAATTTGTATTGCATTGATAATTTTAGTTATCTAGGAAAACTATACTTAATTTTTTGTGGAAAACTCACCTTAAAATATTGGTCTAAATTCTTTAAAATATAATTCTTTTCGACAACATTTGTCTCCTTTTCATTTGCGTCCGCGTATTCTCTGTATGCCTGAAGAAGTCGTCTCATTTGGTTATCTTTATAATTATCATGGTATAGATTTTCGAAGGCAATATATTGTTGGATGATATATGGCTTCCAATTATCCATTGATATAAATGTTCTTTTGGCTATTACTTTATCCATACACTCGTAAAATTGTTTCCATATATTCTTTGAATTAAAACTACCCTGTGCATCATCGCCAGACACATAATCTGTGTGGTCATCGGTAAAAGCGAAGCATATTAAGAATCTTGACAAGTTAAGATAACGTTTGATATCTGTTACGAATGGGTAGAAATAAGCACTAAATTCAAAAGCAGTGCTGACTTTCTTATATGATTTGCGTGACATTAGACTAAATTCGAATAAGTGTTCAACCAATTCCTTGACCCGGGGATCGTCCTGAAGAGGATTTCTTTTTATAGCAAATAGTGTTTTCACTTCTGGAATTTTAATTCCTCGGTTTCTGTTAATTTCGATGATCTGAGACATTCTAAAAATTATTTAATTATATTTTATCAATTAAATATAGAAATTAATGTTAAAATTTAGAAGTACAATTTAATCAAGACTTACCTTGTTTGTTTAAGAAATAATGAATTAGTATCTTTGAATAACTGAAGTATTTTTTACTGAATTGGGTAAAAATTTGATTTATATATATTAAACATTTTGCAATTTGGTAAATGAGAAAAATAACTTACAAATAATGAGAAGAAGAAATGCAAAAACAGAAAAAATTGTATTGTTATTGACTTTGAATTCTTTGATTGATTTCAAAATATACTGTAGAAGTGATGAATGAAAAGGTTTTCATTTTATACCTTAAAAAATTCTTTGAGTCAATATTTGTTTATAGAAATAAAACTTGCAAGATAAGATAGTCGAGATTAATTTATTTATTCTTTGAAGTATGTGTCAACGGAAGTTCCAAGCTTTTTTTCAGGAAATGAATAGTGAAAATGTTACAAGCGCTTCAATAAACATTTTTAAAATTGTAAGACTTGTAAATTAGTTATTAAATAATGTTTTAACATAAATCAATTCTTATTTATTACAAAACAATTCATTCTAAAATTTACACAACCTTGGTAATTCTCAAATAAGTATTTCTTCATAAAATATGTTATCAGAAAAAAATCACAAGAATTTACCCTTTCATTGAACTAATTAATTAGTTATCAATGAGTTATACTAAGTATTTATAAGAGTTATTATATTTAACATTACTTACATTGTATATAATTGTATATAACAAAAGAATATATTTTATCTTTTATAATATCAACGATAAAAAAAATTTGGGTCACATTTTATTTATAGAAATTAAAAATGAAAGATAAAAAAGTCAGGATCAATTTAATATTTATTTATAATACCTTGAAATATGGGTCAACTGATATTCCATTTTACTTTCAGAAATAGATAGATAGTAAAGAAAATCAAGATCATTAATAATTTTTTTATATTGTAAATGTGAAGTATTACAAAGGTTAATTAATTATTTGACCAATGAAATAATCTTAGAAGTTAAACCCGTTTGCCTGCCGTATTGAAATGATCTTGGTCTCTTTAGAAAACTTGGGATGTATAGAATTGATTGATAACATTTTTATCGGCGTATGAATACCTGTTCCCGTGAAATTGGGCTTGCTAAAATTAATATTTTAAGTTTAAAAGAAAGATAGATTTTGAACTAATTAGTCTGCACTAGCAACAAAGCTTTAAAGTTTAAATTATCAAAAATAGTATTCATTGAACTCTACATTTAAATATAAACTACTATTTCATACAATTTTATATCAATTTTCATTCATTACAATAAACTTAAAGTTCAAATATTCAAGTTCAATAATTAATCGGCTTCGTCGATCACAGGGGGGGTATTTGGGCTATACCCCACTGATGGCCATCACTGAATGGTTTTGTTAGCATATGTTTTATGATTGAATTAAAAATCCCCAAAATATTTATCTTTTAACTGATTTTATTAATTTCCGTGTTAAAATAATATTTAACCATTCTTTTTTACAGAGATAATAAAAAATTCAATAATATTTAAATGCCCTAGTCCTCTACAAGGAAAAAACAGGAAAAATACGAAAAATACAATGAAAAATACTGAAAAATACAAACCCGTTTTCAAAATATACGTATGTATTTTTCCATCCCTAGTTGATATACATTTTTCAAAGAAATTAATAATGAGATCATTAACTAATATCACTTGAATTCACAGTAAAATAATATTTTAAGTTCAAAAAACTGTAAGACGTACTCACATTTAGACACAACTATTGATGACTGATATCATCGGTTTTTTCAAATATTAAAACTATATTAGTGGACAAATTTATTACGACTGCTAAACTGCAGTCTTCATCAGCACAAGAGCTCATTTGAGTCCAACTTTAGGACATAAAACGAGAGGAAGACGAGAGAGCGGTCATTTGATACAAAAGAGTGGATTGCAATCAATAATAGCTATTCTATGATTCATATATTCTTTTAAATTTTTAAAAAATTCTGTTGGTTGAGCTATAAATTTGCTTTTGGAAAAAAGGGACCTTTTTGGGGACCTTTGAATATTCATTCTTAAATACTATTACCAAGTTTATTAAAAATGATACCCTTTAATAATCAAATATATATTTAAAATTTCACCTTTTGTGTACGTTGTATCATGGTCATATCTTTAATACAACTGAAAAGTATTGATTAAAGGCTATCAATAATGTTTTGTTCGACATTATTTATGATTAAATTCATTGTTTTCTCATATTTTCAAGCGCATATTTTAAAAGTTCCTATCCCAACTATAAATCAAAGAGAATTTATAGAAAATATAAATAAATATTAGCAAATAAAGGTTCATAGTAACAGGTCAAACCTAACAAGATACTGATGGTTTAGTAATTTGATATTATAGAGGAAAGATTGAAGTTTAGTAAGACATCAAAATCATTAAAATAGGTTGAAAACAATAAATCTGTATAATATTTAATAACAATGTTCTGTAAAAATATAATTCAATCCATTATAAAAATTTTGATCGGTTGATATCTGATATATTTTATGATATTTCACTAAAGGACATCAACTTCAGTAATTTTATTGTTGGGCACATTTTGATTACCCTGAATATGCGGGTATTATACGCGGGTTATCTGAGAAAAAAAGTGGTTTTTCTGAAAAATATACCAGGGCGTACTATACGCGAATGCGTATAATCTGAGCAAAAAATATTATTTTCAAATTAATTTTTATTTTAAGTTTTAAATCTACAAATAATGAATTTTAAGATTTTGCAATCAATTTATTAACTAATAATTAATTTAATCACTTATCTTGCGATATATCAATGTATTTTAACAACGTATTTTAATTTTTGTCAACCTTTCTGACTATAATTAAGTTTTTCAGATAATATTATAATATTGTAGTATTAAAATATACTTTGAAACAATAATATTCTTAAGGAATCGCTGAAACGGAAGTTTTTTATTAATAATTTTTTGATATA
>JAQIXI010002270.1:0-10784 GCA_034700165.1 Galumnidae sp. Gr-Ori-00277
ATTTTCAACGAAAACTTTTAATTTATTTTTAATTACTAATTCTTTTATTGTTCACAAAAGGGATCAGATGAGAGAACCGTTGCCTTAACAGTTCGGGTCCACAAAACATTAGAACTGTCGGACGATAAGTACTTTATTATAACCTGTTCTCAGTCGGGATTCCGAAATGCGCGGTAAATGAATACTCTTATAAGAAGTCTATTATAAGTCTCCTATTTTTTATTAATTGGAATTATATTTAGAATTTGTTTTCAAATGAGAGGTCATTGACTCCATTACTTTAAAAAACTCATAAAAACAGTTAAATAAACAAATTTTGCTTTTTTTCTAACGAAATAATTAACAAAAGATATCAATCATTATTTTTTTATTGTCAGCAATGAATTGTCTCGCGTTTCGCTCAAACTTTTGGATAAAGGGCTTAAAGTAGTCCGACTGACTCACGGAAATCAATATACTCTTAGAGCTGAAATTTCTAGTCCTAACGGTTTGTCTTAACTTTTAATTATTATTTCTCTAATTCTGAAATCATTTCTTTCAGAAAATTACAGTTTAAGTGTCAGAAACTGTTTTAGTTTTGCCGCCAATACATCTGAAGTCGAATTAATTGATGTCAATGGGTTTGTAATTCAGTATTAATTATTAAAAAAAATAATTAAAACAATTATTTAAACAATAGATGTCCGAAAATGAGTCTTATATCTGGTTTTACATACAATGATAGCCATTCGGCTGAGGCCACCATTTATTCAATGTTTAAATTTCCTGAAGTGAATAAAATTCACTTTCAATGTGATATAATTCTGTGTAAAGTCAATTGTCTTCAATTTCAATGCAATGGCGACAATATTAAAACAAATACTGAAGAATTAAAATCTAATTCCGATACAATACAACTCTTAGCCTCGACAACAGTTTTTGTGAGCGAACCCGGGGCTGAAATTTGTTAGTTTTTAAAAGTTTTAAGTTAATTCTATAATTAATTTTATAATAATTTTTTCAATGACAGCGGCTTCTTATCAACAAGAATGCACTGAATGGCGATTTCCGTGGCTGATAGCCCTGTGCATAATGTTGGCGATTATGCTTTTGATTATGCTTTTAGTTAATATATTTTTGTGTTCATCCCTGAGCTGTAATTGTATTAAAACTGAGGTAAGCAAAAGCAATTGAGTGTCCTTGCTTAAATTATATTTTTCATAAATAGGTTGACGAAAGGGAGGGTTCAGAAGTAGAAGAATACGATCCCTACAAAATTGATTGGATTCCAAGTTCTCATTACGGATCGCGAACTTCACTAAACAAAAACGGCTATACATCGGGTGGCGGTTCAACCATTAACTCTCACCGTTCGTACAGTGGAAATGATAGCGACCCTTACGCTCCGGTCTCACATTCCCGGCCTAACAGTAGATTCTCTAATAAACCGCCGCAAACGACTAATTTATCGCAAACTTATGTAAAATATTGAGGTTTTGTATAATTGTTGTAAAATTGAGTGCAATAACACATTAATTACAGAATCCATTGTCTTATAGTCTAATCATTAATACATAAATAAGACATTAAGAACACAACTTAATAGTTGTGCTCATCATTTGTCAATTGATTTCATTTTCATAAAACTACAAAATCAGAGATAAATTTTCTATGAAAACAACTAATAAATAATTTAAATGAACTCTCATTAAATTAATTCGGTTACAATCTAGATCATTTTATAATTTTTTTAAGAATATTTGATTCATAATTAATCAAATGTTTATCGAAAATCTGAGGGCAAAACATTTATTTACAATTGAGCATGATAATTTGATAATTTGATAATTTTGATTATTTTTAATTTCAAACTCTGATTATATATTATATGAGGAAATGAAAAAATGTGAATCTGAGTGAGGGCTCAAACGAGTCAATCAGTCATATTATGATTGGTATAACTGAATCCTTGGAATACTGTCTGATCCGTAGAAAGAGTTATCTCTTCTGAAACTGGAGTTAGATTTGGCTCTTCTTTAGTGAAATACGATTCAAAATAACAGACATCAGACGGAGAACTCTATTTTAGATAAAATTTGGAACAGAAGTGAATGAACACAACTTAACAAACAGTATATAATTACAAGTTCGGGAACAAATGGAGGTTTTATTTGGCACTTCTCCACTTTCACCCAATCAATAGATCTGAAGAAAGGCTGACTAAAAATATCTCCAGCTGTGCAAGTAGTCATTCCCAGTCTTTGTTCCGGGCATTTGTTCAATAACTTCAAAAAATTAAAAAACATTTAAATAAAAACAATGAATCACTCATTGATTCTTTGATTCGTTACCAAAACTAATAAACTTTTGATGTTTTCACTCAAATAAAGCGGATAATGAACCTCTTGATGGCAAACGTTCCATAAGAGCTCGTCCTCATCAGTTCCTTAATTATTAATTATATGATATTATTAACAAATTGGAAATAAACCCAATTTAATACCGTGAAAGGGAGAGGTGCCCACAACCATCTCATAAAGTAAAACACCAAAAGACCAGAAGTCCACCGATTGGTTATACTTCACTCCTTTAATGATTTCAGGGGCCATATATTCAGGAGTTCCGCAAAAATTGGAGGGAAGCAAATCTTCTCTATATATACGACCTTCAAAACAATCGATCCCTTATTCTAATTATGAAAAAAATTAATAAAAATAGCCTTACCCTGACACATTCCAAAATCTACCAGTCTTAAATGACCCTGAACAATATAAACTTTGTTAATATAATAAATTGTTTGTTTGTGTAAAATACCTTTGAGTCAATCATAATGTTATCTAATTTTAAATCTCTAAAAAAAATTATTGAATCGATTATAAAATGAAATAAAAAATATTAAAAAAGATTTAAACTCTTTTAGAGAATTAGTGTCAATACCTATAAATTATTCCTTTATTGTGCATGAATTTGACGGCACACAGAATTTCTGAGGCATAGAATCTGATAGAAAGTGAAAATTCGTTAAAACTAAATGTAATTAAAGAAAAGAGTTTATAGAAAATTCTTTTAAACAAAAGTTCAAATACTCGAAAAAGTTGGAAGACGTGTCAAAAAAGTGATTATTATTACATAATATTTGCATAAAAGTATAAAAAGTTTGTTAAAAGTTGGCAACTCTTTACCAGAAGAAGAAGAAAATTAATTATTTTAATTTGGAAAACAACTCCACTAAATGTAACACTTCAGCGAAATATTAGACCAAGAATTTTAATCATAACTTATTAAATGTGACACACAGTCACCAACAAAATTGCAAACAATTACAAAATACCCTGGTCATGCTCATTATCTTCGTCAGAATCAGTTGAGTATGTATTTTTAATCTAATTGCATCTTGGTTAAAATTGTTTTTGATTAGCTTTTAAAATATAATAAAAAACTTATTATTTCGTCATTCGATTTCTGTTTACATAAATTTTATTTTATTTTTCATTTAAAGTTATATTCTTTTTGTTAAATGATTTACGACTAAACTATTAGTTAACGAATTGTGTTTTTTGCCTCAAAATTATTCTTTTATTACTTAATTCTTTATAAAATATATGTTAAACAATTGTGTCGAGTATTTTAGTCAAACTATATTTCAATTATTATTCTTAGAGTTTAAAAGTAATTTTTATAAAATTAATTATTAATAAAATAATTTGAGACATAATTTCACGGATTTATTAGAATTCAATTAGTTTTGATGTTAACTGAGAATTGATTGCATAAATTGTCGAAATATGTGGCACTAAATGTACCCAAAATATAGAGAAAGATTTTATAAAAACTATAAGAATAAAAGACTGACCTGGCTTTGTCTTCATCGAATTTACCCTGTTTTTGTACATGGAACATTAAGTCTCCACCACAACACCACTCCATTGTGAAACATAAATAACTCTTTAATTTGTTTAATAAAAGAATTGATTACTTTTCAAATGCATCAAAAGATGAGCTGAAACTTACTTCTGTTTGAAAGGTGCAAAACAATTTACAAATGAAAGGATTAGAACTTCCGAACGCCAATACTTTCCTCTCAATCATAATACTCTCGATGTCATCGTCTTCTATTACTGAGTGCTTTTTTAGACATTTTATGGCGAAACAGATGTTATGGTCTTTCAATTCGGCCAAAAACACCTTTTATTTTGAGGTTATTATTAAAAGGAGAGTAAAAAAAAAGTTATTGAAAAATATGAATACCTTTCCAAAACTTCCCCGACCCAATACTTTAAGCATAACAAAGTCATCGATAGTATATTTTCTAAATTTAATTTTCTTCGGAATTGAAATCAAATTTTTGTTTGGACTTATATCGCGTTCACTTAAAATATTTTCATTAATATCTTTACGAACTTGAATCACAACTTTTGCCTCTTTATCTTGATCATTCTTGTCATTTTGAACATTTTGGTCAATTTTCACATTTTCCTCTTTTTTGACACTTTCCTGTTGTATGTCTTTAGACTTTTCAACTTTTTCTTTGGTTGAGTCGTCTTTAGTCTTATCTAAAAAAACATAAATTAATTTAAAAGAAATAAAAGGAATAAAAGGAAAGAATACTTTTTGTTTCCTTTTTCTTCACTTTTTTCTTTTTTGGAGATTTAGATTCCGAAACCTTTACAGCATTTATAATATTTTCGACATTAGTTTCGTTAATTGTCTTTGATTTTAGTAAAACAGCCCTTTGCTGGTGAGGAGCTGTTAGTGATTCTGTGCCACTTGGCTCAGGCATTATTGCGGTATGAATGGGTAAAATATCAATTACCACTTGACTGGTATTACACGTTGGCTGCAACTCATTTGCGATTCTCTTTGTTATGATTTCCTGATCCGATACCAATCCTTTAGGTTTTTCCTCGTTTTTAATTTCTTTGTTATGATTTGAGGATAAATCCGATTCGTTAACCGTTTGAAAGACCGACTCTTTTTGTTTGGAGTCAGACTCAGATTCTGCGCTTTTAGTCTCCAATTGTTTTTCCGATTCCAAGTCTTCACTGATTGGCGTCTCCTCTGAGACTTTGACTGTTGTATAACTCTTTGGTAAATCCCAAGTTATCGATGATCTCCTTTGAGAAGACGTTTGTCCCAAATTATGTTCCCTAAACTTTATTATATATCTGTTTCTGTAAATACCAGTCGAGCCCTTCTTCTCTCCAATGCTTATGGAATCCTCCACTTTAGTTGAAGAGGTCGGCGATGACTTCGGTGTCATTTTGTAGCGCTGAGATAATTTTGACAAAAGGGGTCGCTCTCTGATTTTGGGCCGATATGCTTCTTCAGAAGAATTAATTGTTGGCCATTGTCTGAGTCCAATCAAATTGGACCGAATATTAGACAACTGAGGACCTACTCTTCTGCTAACTTTTGGCGAAGACATAGGATTCAATTGACTAAAAAAGTGATCCCTTCGATCTAAAACAGATATCGGATCGAAGGATCGATTGCTTGCTTTCGAAGAATGAGTTGTCGACGAAATATCAAAAGAATGCAAATCAGGTCGAGAGCTGTGAAACGATTTCTTATTTGCGAATAATTTTTTGTTCTCCGCTTTTCTCCAGACATCGGATCTCACTCTTTGAAAACTGGCATTTCTGTGAACTAACGGAGAGGATATGCCTCCGAACGAAGAGGACGTATCATAACTTAAAGAAGATAAGTCCACAACACTTTTGTGATGTGACAGAACTGGTCTATCAAATGAAGTTATTCTATCCATCGATGGATTAGTATTCATACGACTTATTCTTCTAAAACCTGCCGTATCGAACGAATTGAATGAAGTTAACCTGGACTTTCTATCGCTCAACATTTTGAAATTTAGTCAAACAATCACTAATTCACTGAAATTTTAAATTCTTTAACCGAAAAACAATTAAGAAAAGACTCGAAAACAGTTTATTTGCATAAAAAACACAAAAATTTTTTGGCTGAAAATCGAATTATAATTAAAACCATAACTAAAATCAAAGTTTAATTAAATATTTTGTCGACGAAAACAAATTTCATTGAAATCACATTTTAAATGTTTTGAAAACTTAAGGGATCTCTTCTTCACCAATCAATTGAAAAACAAATTTTTATTAACATTTAAGACATTTCGACAAAATTGATGTCAAGAATTGAATTTTGAGAAATGCTTTTCACATAAAAATTTTCAAACAAATAACTAAACCAAAAGTATAGGCTTTTGATGCCTAAAGAGATGCCTAAAGAACTTTGACGGCTGAGCTTTCAAATTGGATTCGCATAAAGAACTCCATAGAGTAGTCCCATAGAGTAGGTGTGCGTTCAAAAGGTATTTATAGCGGCAGTCACTTCGAGTCTTCAACACTCGAATAGCTCTAAATCGAGTGCTTCTCTGTTACTAACATTATTCTTATCTAAGATTAACAACACTTTATAACATTCTATTCGTAATGGATGTGCAAAACTAGTCCAAACTATTCCATACTATTCTAAACTATTCCAATTCAATAATCATTCTGTGCTCGTCGTTAATTCATTTCAAGAACAACAGACATAGTTGTCAATAAAGGCAACACATTCTTGTGTCGATTCCCCCTTTGAGCCCATCCTTTAAACAACTTTGAAAGACATTAAAATAAAATTCTTTCATTTTTTTTACTTTAAAACAATTCTATGCTTTTAATTATCAAAATAAATACAAAAATATACCGCTTTTTGCGCTTTAAGTCAGAGTTCACTTAAATGAATACATAATTTTCAGGGGAATTCATAAAATTGGGGTCATTTATCGGTAATCATTGGACACCCCATTGAAAGGAGTGACACACTTTCACCGATAATAAATTGAGTGTTTATTGTTATTTTAGGAAAACATTGAGTCAAATGAAATATCGGTTAAATATTTTTCAATACTTTTTTTTACAGTTTTATAACAATTAGTGATTTATTGGCAGTTCTAATGAAAGAGCAGTGTATCTATAGGTGAAAGTAAAACTTTCTGTGAATTTCATTTAAAAGTATTAAAGAGTGGAAATAAGGTTTGAAATAATGAATTTGCTTTTAACAAAAAAACATCGAAATTAAAAACTGAACATAACTTCAATGAAATTCTTGAAATTTAAGAACAAAATCTTTTTGTATAAATGAAAGAATTTATGTGAGAATATAATCGAAAAATAAAGAGACAAATGAATGGCTATATCTTATAAAATAGGAATTTATTTGAAAAAGTGATAAAATATTTACAAATAAAGTCTAAATAAAGAACTAAAATAAAAGTCAATTCATTTCTTTGAACCTCAATTGCATCGTTCGTCGAACGGCGTCTTTATATGTCTCGCCTTAAAAAAAAATTATTAACAAAATATAATTTAATGTAAATAAAATTACCCGAAACCTGTGTAGTAGTACTGCCTCGCATTCCTAACCCGAGTCCTGATTTTCTCATTTCGACTTCAATAATGTTAGACATCCCTAAAACAGAAATCATTTAATAAATTAAAATATGGATCCAATAATACCCTGATTTGATTTTCCGAGTCCTGTGCCCTCAGTCTAAATACAAAAATCATAAATAAAAAGTTGAAAAGCAATGAAGCGGTTACTGACCCAACCCATGGCTTTCATCATTTTGCTGCCGATGTTGTCTCCAGAAATTGGTGTTTGACTCAATTGAGTGCTGGTATCACAACTCGACGAAATTTCTTCCAATTCACTTAAATATTTCGTTTTTAATTTATTTATTTCAGGCGTTTCCGGGAGTCCATACTTTTTACGCCTCTCTTTAGCTCTATCTCTATATCCGGACTGAAATCAATTGAAAAATAGATTTAAAAACTAAAAAATGTTTGTTTGGATTACATCTCTTTCAGTTTTTTCCAATTCTTCGATTTGTTCTTCAGTTAGTTTTTGATGTTTCAAAACATTTAGATTTGTCTAAAAAATAATTATATTAAGAGATAAAACTTGTAAAGCGTTTGAACTCACTTTATGGAGATCTGAGAGTTGTTGGTGTTTAGTGAGGAGTTCAGAACTGGCGAACTGTCGTTTGCATAGAAGACAGGCCAACTTTTCCCAATCTGTGAGACGATTTTCCTCGTCTTTTATAATTTGGTACGGATTTGAAAGAAACTGACTTTTTTCGAAATTTGACTTCAATTCTATGGAATTTGACTCTAAAACTGTTGACTCTATTTCTATATTAGAGATTTGGGAATCGATTATCGAAAAACCCGTTTCAGTATTTGTAGTCTTCAAAGGCAATGAATTGAGAGGCGGTTCGATATTAACCAACGGTTCGCTCGAATTCCACATTCGAGAGGTTTCTTTCTTTTGATTCAAAGTTTTGGCCCATTTTTCCATATCTTTGGCGATCTTTTTAGCGATTTTCACTTTATCTGCCTTCAATTCTTTCGTTTTGTCTTTCTTTGATTCGTCAGATGTCTGACCACTATTTGTCTCAATAGGAATATATGTCTGATTTGTTGGATCCCAATAGAGGTATTGTTGGCTTTGCTTTTTGTTTCAAATATATTTTCAATTAAAATATGAGTCAAATATAAGTCATTAAAATTCAATAATTTTATAGACTTAATGTAAACTATTTTTTGATATTTTCAGCAAAAAATAAATGAATTACCGAATTGTAATAATACTGAGTGTTGGCATCGAAATAAAAGCCGGTCTTCGAGTCATAATAATAACCAGAAGACTCGTCCAACTGAAATGTTGAGACGTCAGGCGTTTCATATTTTGGATAATCGACACCATTTACACAAACAGTTCCCAATTCAGAGACTTTTTGAGTTATCGTATTTGAACTCATTTTATTAGGTTTAGAGTCGTCTTCATCTAAATTACGCCACTGAGCGGCCGCCAGTGCAGCGATGGCAGCATTACTTGTGTTTGTGTTGATGTGAGCCAATGAAACGTTTCTCTTTCCGTAGTTTACCTGAACGAGACTGTCGTCTATTATAAATTCATAACTCATCGATGAAAGTAATGTAAACAGTTGTGAGGCTTCAAGAGTTGTGTGCAGTTCCACTAAACACATTCCTCGCGATATATTAAAAGTGGGATCTTTTAAAACACGAATTGATTTAATGGGTAAACCCGTCAGTGAACCCAAAATCGTCAAAATACGGGACTCCGTTGTATTCGGAGATAAATTGCGGAATAAAAGTGCTGTCAATTCAATTATTTTACTAAAAACTACTTTTGATTTTTTTTGTCAAACCGTTTGTTGGCGTTAGACTGACTTCATCTCCGGTATCGTTAGCCAACGATTCCTCTTTAGGAGTTCCACACTTAAAGATAATTGTAAGTAATTGATTGAAAGTGATTTAAAAGATAAAAACCTTAAAGCATTCCTCTCGACGTTTGAAATTATTGACTCCGCACTGAAAATTCAAATATAAAAAATGGGTAATAATTGATATCCGAAAAACCTTATAACAGGTCCAATCGTTTTTCATAATAGTCTTATCGCCCGCAAAAGAATCCTTTGGAATACTGTAGTGAACCGTTGCCTCATATTCATCAGCAAAAAGGAGATAACCCTAGTGTTAATCAATTGGTAATAACAGATAATTAAAGAGTAAGATTGAAACCTGAGTCGATTCCTTCCAATGAACCGCGTCTTCAATATTAGCGAATTCAACGAAAGCAAATCCACGCGAAACACCTTTTGATTCATTCAATAATTGAATCAATTTTTCAGAATTTTATTCAGTTTTAGAAAAAATAAAAGTATTGGTTCCAAATACCCGTTTCTTTTTTCCTCATTAATCGAATGTCTTTAGCTCTAAGACTGTGTTCCGCCAGTTTTGAGACGATCTAAACAATGGTTTTAATCAAAATTAAGTATAGATTAATAGAAAGAAAATGTGTTTACATCTGATTCGGTGATGTGTGCGGCCAAACCCCTAATCATAAGCGTATGGTTTGGAACCTCTTCTCTTTTGTCTTTTTGGTAAAATGTTTTGTCCCTCTCGTATGAGTCGTTTTTGTCATTCGCCGACTCATTAGTCGATGAGTTATGATCTTCAGTGGAATAACGACTGTTTGCACCACCGCTCGACATCTCTGCAGCGGATGACTGATGGCGACTGCGATCGCGATCTCTGCTGTCTTTACTTCGACTGCGATCTCGAGAGCGCCGACGACTACGAGACCGGTCGGAGTCATACCTGTCTTGTGTTCGATGTCTTCGCGAATTATCATAACTATCGTCGTCTGAGTTATTATCAGTTCTATAATAACAGTCCGGAGACTAAAACAATGGGACAAACGGTTAACAAAAAGAATCCACATTTGAGGCGATCGCCGATCTGTGGGTCGTTTCAATCCTGTCGTTCATCACAACTGACTATCACTGACAGTGTCTGACACTGAATGTCATTACTGGCACTTAATTTCATCAAATTTAGGGTTTGTTTTAACTCAATTTAAACTCATTTATCACTCGTTTTGGTAATGCATTCATTTTCATACCCGTCGACTGTGACTGTTGTGAACCACCGAATGCCGCGAAGACCGACGCCTTTCTGACCGATGTCTGTCCCTATCGTTACAACAAATACCAATAAAACAACGATTTTCACGCATTTAAGGCAAACCTCTCTCGATTCCGGTCTTTATCCCTATCCCTGGAACCACCCATTCCTTCGATTTCAGTCAAAAAAATAGTCAAAACTTAGTTTATATTAAATTAATTGTTTAGAACTGAATATTAATTTAATTTATTCATCAAATAATCGATTGACTCGTTTTGCAGTCGTAGTCCTCAACAC
>JAQIXI010002271.1:0-10777 GCA_034700165.1 Galumnidae sp. Gr-Ori-00277
AAAATAAATATCGGAATATTTAAAAACCATTAAATTAATAGTGTCAGAGAGAGGTGACCCTCCTCTGAAAACAAGACTGATTTATTACTCACAGGTCTAACAAAGGATAGTCCGGATCCAACGCCTCAATCCGACATAAGGGTGGTCAGCCCTCGCCTTGCGGGCGAGGCTAACCTCTACTGTCGACTACTCCCGATCAAAGGACTCACAAATCTTTGACTCGGTTGTAGCGGTTACTCACTCGTTATGAGCGGTCCTGCGGAGAGTCGTCCCAAAGTCTAGGCCAAACAACGAGTGATCACCAGACGCGAAGACCAACGACGAATAATAGAGACAAAGGCTTAAATTAAATAAAAGAGAACTTTATTATAAACTGAACAGAGTTTCACTTTAAGATACAGAACGACTCATTTCAGCGTCAAGTTGTGTTGCCCTTTTATATTCCTTGAAGTGCAACCCAACTCTCGACCGGTCTTAACATTATGGTAATTAGATGTTACAAAACTTTTCGAAACTATCAATCACTGTAATACATTTCGGTGCTTCTAAATAAGCTAAATATCTAAAAATAAACTTAATTATATTTATTTCCATTAACTTGTCACTGGGAACCAGTCTTCCTTAATCACAAGTCTTTCACGTGCTCAGTGCAACTACAAGACTTAATACTGTTAAAGGCTAAGAACTGGTTCTTGAGGAAAGTTCTGGAAACATTAGTGTTGTGTTACATAAGACTCGGGCATAGATTCAATGAAAGCAAGGAGTCGAACTCTCCTATTCATTAGCATTGTTGCTCTTGACTCTCTCTTGACATTCGATTAAACTGACGGAGTAATTGTTTTCCGATTTGCTGAACGTAAGGCTAACACATGCCAAAAGATAGGCCTCATTTCGCGAGTCGAGGGACGGAACTTGAATCAAGTGACCGCCAATCCCTGAACTTGATCCGTCGGGTCATAAGATAAAATCCTGTTCAAGATCAAAATGTGCTAGTATAAGCCTATTCAAGACAAGATCCTTCAATTTGTCTAACACTTCCTGCTATCTTTCTCCCCATGCCCACCACTGTTTCTTCATGAGGAGTAAGTATAGACATTTGGCGAATTTTTTCCAAAAGAAACATATCAAAAGCTTGAGTTTAAGTCGTTTCCTAGACATTTTTTTTGGTTTAAACGACTTTTTTCATCGATTGTGACATCATAACTTTATCTTGCCATTCATTATACCAAAATTATAGCTCTGGTCATCCGCTACTATTTCATCCGTTGATGTTTACTTATACTGAGTGCTCCCGTTGAGCTTACTTTGCGGTCTTTGTCGTGAATGGCGATTATAGTTATAAGTTAAAAAGCGTTTTGTTTGGATTAGCAGGACTTTCTTCCTCTGCTGTGAGGTCAACAATCAGATGCACGTCGAGTATGACCGACTCAAATTCCGATAAAAACTGCCTCTTCTTGTTTTGTCTTCAAATTCTTTAATTGATAATACCTGACAAGTTCTTTTGAAGTACGGGTTTAGACACACTTTTCATATTTTCGCTTTGAATGGCCGTCATTAGCTTCCGGATTATATCGTCGCACTGTATGCAAATCCTTTCGTTTGTGTGGCAGGACTGCCGTTAAAACGACTCGAGTTGCTCTCTTAATTGCTGTTGTGCCGTATGACTGGGCATTGCTCGCTTTGGCTGATTCGTTTCAATGTTTGCTGTGCTGCTACTAGGTTTGTGCGATTTAACAAAATTATGATCACCAGGTAACCCTGAAATTATATCTTTCCTCAATATTTCGCTCCTACGGGCTTGTGCGTTCGTGTTGCCCAATTGAAATTCTTCGCCTTATTTGCATTACTCTTCCTCTAAAGAGTTCGCATAATTACCCTGATTATCGCCAATTAACGAATTGCTTGTGATGGAACATTCAGTATGCGCATCGTTGCTCTCTTGCATAGAATAATTTCGTACCGGTAGTTTCGTAGTAGTTTCAGTGGTGGAGCCGGAACAAAAGGCGTCCACTTAAATTGTATACAAATGATTGGGTGTCTTTTGGTTGAGTATTTCCTCTATTGCTATGCGAGAAGTGAAAGCGAGAAGGACTTTGTGGGCTTTCTAGTCGGCTATCTTCACTCTCTCTCTCTCTCTCCATCCTAGTTTTTTCCACTTGATTTGGATTCAGTTCGATTGAATATCTGTATTGACGATTCCGGCGATGATGTCGAAACTCATGAATTGCAAATCGTGATTTGCTGATAGGGTCTGATACATATTCAACGTAAATACGTTTTATTGTCGCAAAATCTCACTGATTTTGTCAAAGATGAACGACAAGTAGAAGGATTACATGTTTGGTCAATTACCCGGCGCCTAAACCATAAAATGTAGAAAAAAAAACTCTCCTTTAATGTTAATAGAAGGCTAGTAGGACAACTCCAGAGTTATTGGCGAACAAACTTCTAGAATCTGACGACACGAAAAAGGCTTACACTCACTTAAGCTCTTTGGCATATTTGAAGAGCTTATACTAAAATAAAGTGTTAAAATTTGCATTGTTGATCAAAGTCTAAAGTCATTAAAACTTTTTAATGTAATTAAATGTAAAAGTCGCCTTAAACTGATGAGACGATGACGGCTGACAACTATTTGAAATGGAATTCAAAAATGGAAAGAGGAGGGCTCACACTGACTCAAGAACTAAAGAACGAACTGAAGATAATTCTTTTCTGATAGTCTGTTGACTGAGTCATTGGCGCCGGATTAAGTCAAAAGGTTTTAAACAAATATTTAACTGAATATCATTGAATTGAGTCGATTATTAACCATTTGGCGATTTTAAGTTTTTGCTGGGGATTCTCTACTGCGCTACATATACCTAAACTTTTAATAAGATGGGTGAATCATTACTATCTGCACTTTGAGTAATTTTTATAACACAATTGTTAGACTTAGTCCCAAATTTAATTTTATTTTAATTAAACCTTAATAAAAAAAATAGAAAAAAATTCTCAATTACATTCACTGATAAACAATTGAGGCATTACTACAATTTCTAAACTTTTGGTTTTAAAACAGATTTTTAATTGAATTTTAAATATATTCGATTACATTAATCTAATTCAGTGTTAAGGAGAATCAGTTATAAATAATTTATTTTCAGCAAGCAATTTAAATATTCTTATTTAATTGATTATCTATTACATTCTTTTAGTTAAATGAAATATTAAGAAAACACTTAGATTATATAAAATAAGCTAGCCCAATTATTTAGAGTGTAGGGTATTATTCACTGATTTTATTATTAAAAATTTTATTATAAAAACCATTTTTATCCGCACATAATTCCCAAGAAACAACCACTTGGACCATAACCTGAACCATATCCTGTACCATAACTTGGACCATAACCTGGACCATAACCAGGATTATAACCTGGACCATAACCTGGACCATAACCTGGACCATAACCTGCACCAACTGGATAACTTGAACCAACATGACCTGGATGAACTGGAACAACAAGACCACCTGTACCAACTTGGGAATTATGTCTATTTGATTGTTGAGCCGTCCATGCTCCTTTACCATCTGTTCCCATTTGCTGTTGATTCCCACTATTAGTGTTTGCAAAATCTCCAACTGGATAGCTTTGGACATTGGACAGGACAATGAGGAGTAGACCCAAAAGAAATAATTTGCGAACCATTGCTGTGGAAATGACTGACTTACAAATCAACTGAAATGAGTTTAGAACAGATGTGAACTAAGAAAATAAGTCTTATTCTGAGTCCTATTTAATTACTATATTAAGAGTTTGGCAATGATTTCCGTATGACCAAGTATATTTTAAGAATTTAGTAATTTTGAAAATTATTCACATGGTTATATTATTTTATATGTTAATATTTTCAAAGGGAAATTATTCGTTTATATTTAAATTTTGTTTAAATTAAACTATTTAATTAAACTAGTAAAGTTCATACGCAAATCAAATATGGCTTGGTAATTGGCTAAATTTGTTTTGTAACGAGTTTTTAAAAATCAATTTTTATTTAATTAACTATAATTTGATTAAAGTTTTAACACTTTTATAATCATTAATAACGACAATAAAAGTTATTTTTATTTGTTCTTAACAAGGATGTTTTCTTATTATTGTAAATACAATGTATTACTTTTGACTTATTATTGAAATTTTTAAAATGTGCCTTTTAGATATTAGCAAGTAAAAATGATACTCAAAAATTATTTGATACTATTATCAAGTTTATTGGTTTACAATATTAAAGACTTAATTCATGTATTACACTAATTATTGAAAAGAATAATTTTTAAATTAACTTGGTATAGTATTTAAAAATAACGAATATAGTGCAAAAAGGTTTTAGCTAATTTTAATTTCAATTTAAACAAGATAGAAAATTAAAAATAGCAAATTTCTTTTCAAATTAATATAGTGTCAAGGTATGTAGCGCAATAAATAATCACCAGCGAAAACATGACAATCGCCTTTACTCATTTATATTGATTATTGTCACCCAAATTATTATTAACATGATACTTTTATGCAACTATACTTGGGTTTTAATATTCCAATTTATTTGTTTAAGTACTTGTAATACAAGGCCAGCCACAAACAATTCCTCAATTGGTGATAATAATGGTAATTTCAGGAAAAATAGAATTGAATAGAATTGCAAATTCACAAAGGCGAAGAACGCTAATATTGGGACAAGATCGCACAGGCCCGTAAGAGTGAAATCTCTAGGAACAACAAGGTGATCTCATGAATATGATTTTGCAAAATCTCACCAGAGAAGCAGCCACAAAGCAATCATTGACACCGACTTTTCACAGGGAACAATATTCAACTACATGTCAGGACAACTTTTAGGAGAGCAACTCGAGTCCTTCAAACGATCCCAGTAGGCGTATAAGTTTGCCCATAACCCGAGAGTTGTCTCACTAGTGATCGGCTATCGTCAAGGAACAGCCCCAGAGCTTCAAATATAATACATATTTTTAAACTAACATTTTTATAGGACTTTGTCTATAAGCTTTAAATTAAATTCAAAATACTAAAAAAAATATCCAGAAACAATTAATATATAAAAATTGAAAAATTATTTTAATATATTTATTTTATTCAGACATGTTTAAGTTATATTGAGACAATCCAATGAATGACTGTCATATTATTCTCAACTCTGTTTCGCATATAACTATATTTAGGAATAATTGACTACTGAGCCAATAAACACTCTATTATAGGGATGGCAAACATTATATAGTTTTTAAAATACATGGTGTATTATACTGTATTTGTCTATGAAAAATACCAACCCATTTTCAAAATATATTTTTTCATCTCTACTCCATTATAAGTTATAATTTATAACTAACGTTGAGCAAAATTTCAATAGAAAACCTTAGCCTTAAGCATACTTCACAGTAGTTCATATTATATACTCTAAGTGATTACAACAATACCGTAATCATGCGAGCGTCGATTATCTCGGATAAATCCCCGAAATATTCTGTATGCTTACTGTGACCTTGGCACTGCATACTTATGATTGTCTATTAGGTTTTAAAAAATGGAAATAATTGAAAATAATCAATAAGTTTAGCAAGTATGTGAACAGGATATAGTTAATCTAATCATAGTTATAGTTTGGTTTTGCGGGTCAGCCAATGCCCGTGTTGTGATATTGAATGTTTTTGTTTAAAGCCTATAGCAAGTACCCCCGATATAAGGGAGTAGGGTCTCGAGTTTCCTTCTATAAGGCTCTTGTGGTCAATTACTTAGTGCTTGTCTCACCGGTGATGGGAAAAGCCACTTGAGTTTTCACTACTTTCCTATTTTTTCTTTCTTCGATTGCCTATGGTGATTGGAATTCCTTCTTGGTACTCAACACAGTGGAGCCAGATCGGTAGGGAGACCCACCCAGGTTGAACTCCACCGATCGAGAGTCATTTTCCATTTCTGTAACAGTTTACAGACATTATAGGGAACTTATACAAAAAATTATTTATGTTTGAAATATAATTTATTTTTTAAATTAAAGTTAATATGAAGCATAGGAAAGAACGCTTCGGGCTTAATAGTACAAGTTAAGTATAGTGTGCTTTGGGTAACGCTAAATGCCCCTCATTCGGAATTAAACATTGAAAATACATAAAAACAATGTAAAATTTTGCTTATCTCAGTCACAACTTTTTTATTTGAATAGTTACGTAAAAATTAACGTCGGATTCGGTTTCAGAATGCTCGAGAACATATGATTTGATATATAAATTTTCCTAATTCGCAACTTGAATTTTTCAAATTTGGGGCCCTCTAGCGGAAAAATGCACTGGGTGGGGAATATGGGACCTTAATATTATTGATCCCATAGATGTCCTCTACAAATCCCACTATGAATCATAATGGGGAAAATTAGGAGAAAAATACATTACCGATAGTCGTCTTCTTTGTAAATTTATTATATATTAATATAATAATTCAATTAATCATTGTAAAGTGATTTTTAAAAATCCTGGTTATATATATTGATAAGATTTTTTAAACACTTTAGTAATCCTTAAAATTCTGAATCGTAAGCTGTGTTTAGATATTTGATCACCGCCACTGTTAGTTGTGTCTCAGTTTCTTCCGGTTTGCTGTCCCTTGTTTAATTGTTATCGTTTTTCTTTTGAATTTGTGGCGATCTTTTTCGTATTGTCTGCTTCGCTTTTGTGTGACATGAATGTCAATTTCCGGAATCCTGCTGACATCTGCATCTTCTGCTGTTACGCGATTACGATCTTGTTTCAAATCATCCGAGTTTTCCGTCCAGTGTAGTCTTTTTGAGAAAAAACATAGTAAATGGTGATCAGCCTTTACTAGAAATTTATTTATATAGAAGAACGGGCGAAAATTTTGAATTGAAAAGACTATGGTTACACTGATAGAGTTATTGTTTTCCGATTTGTTGAGCGTACTGCTAGCACATGCCAACAGTTTGCCTCATTTCGCCTTTTGAAATACGTTACTTGAATCAATTAGTCATTTCTAGTTCTTATCTTTTTAATTAAAGTGCTTTAAAAGGAAAGTATGTCCTCCAGCCTTTGCATGGAACTGCTATTGAGGATCACCGCAAGAGTTGAGTCGTATTATGTTTGACTCTCTTCACGGTTTGGTGGTCATAAGCCCTGGAATGCACACGTATTGAAAGTCCTGTTGAAAAGCATTGATTGATCACATTCTCGAGAAGAGTACACAATTTTTGAGAATCTTATTAAGGTTGACTCATAAACATACTGCCATCTCTTCAAGAGATTTACACGAGCCGTATATCAAGTCTGAGTTGTATCTTGAGGACACTGAAGACTTCACATTTGAACCACAAATTCAGAATCATACCAGACTCTGAATCTAACCCCTAGACAACCGCCAAATTTATATACTTCAGGAGCCATATATCAAAAGCCTAGCGCTAACTCGTTGTTTACCACAAATTCTAAGTCGAACTCTGGAGACCTCTCGTGATTTGGTGATTTTACTAATTTTGAAAATGTGAAATACCTAGATCAGATCACTCCATTGATTTTCGGTTTTCGTCTTGTATTCCTTTTCACGGTTATCATCGTCTCATTAATTGGTCGCATCCTGGTGATTTGTATGTCGATTATTTGAACTCTTGGCCCTGGCCGATTATTCTTTATCTTATCCCATGTATTTTCGTAATCGATTGTACAAACTTTAGTCTGAAGTCTTTCTAAGTATATACTTTTGTAGACTGACATAATGCAGCATTGATTTGGCTTGGCCAGCTCAAAGTTTATCTGTCCTGACGTGTGACTCAAAATTGCTCGCTTTTTGTGGTATGTTTCGATGATTTCAGTGATGTCAGCTGCTAGTTGATTGCTATTTATAAATACATGTTCATGAGATCACCCTGTCACTCCTACGGGCGTTGCGAAATTGTCATTCTTCGCCTTTGTGAATTGCTTGCAATTATCCTTCTATTATAAGTTTCCTCTCTTGCATGAACTGATATTACCGCTGTTTCATGGCGAAGTCGGAACGAGAGCCGTTCTTTGATATGAAATTTTATACAAAGGAACGGCTGACTTATGGTTGAGGGTTTCCTTCTTTGTTATGTGAGAAATGAAAGCGAGGGGAATTCGTTGTCTTATTGGTCGGCTATCGCCGCCCTCTCTATCCTCGTTTCTTTTGTCCGTTTGATTCTGATCCGACTCAATTGGATTTTTGTGAAGGTTATTCGGGCCATGATGTCGAAACTTATGTTTAGACTAATCGTTCTTTGCTTATAGGGCGGACCCTATCCGATACATATTCCAATTAAATTGCCGGAAAAAAATGTCACTGATTGGGTAAGCGATCAACAGCTAGGGGGAGGATTACTTTTTTGATCAACTTCCCGGCGCCTCCACCATAAAATGTAGAACTGAAACTGTCCCTTAACGATAAATGGTGACTAGTAGGACAATTCCTGGGTTATGTGCAAACCGTCTTCTAGTATCTGACGACACGAGAAGGGGTTACACTCGATTAAGCTCTTTAGCATATTTGAGAAGTATATACCGAAATAAGTCGTTAAACATTTAAATTTTAATTAAAGTCTAAAATCGTTAATTTTGTAAATTAATTAAATGTAAAAATCGCATAAAACTTATTAGAAGATGACTGCTGACAACTGTTTGAAAAAGCATTCAAAGCTGGAATGAGGTGGGCTTTCACTGACTCAAGAACGACTAAAGTTAATCTTTTTTTGATAGTCTATTGACTGTGTCATTGGCGCCAGATTAAGTCAAATGGCTTTAGGAAAATGAATTTGAATATTGAATCGAAAATTAATTAACGAAGATTAATTAAATAAAAATAGTTAAATGAATATCAATAAATTGAGACAATTATCAACCATTTGGCGATTTGGGATTTTTGCTGCCGATTCTTTACTTCTCTACATATACCCTAACTTTTAATAAGACAACTGCTATTGGGTGAATCTTTTTTCGCTTCTGCATTGAAAGACATTGAAAGCACTTTGGGTTATTTTATAACGCAATTTTTAACTTAGTTTCAAATTTAATTTTAATTTAATTGAACCAAAATAAATAATAAGAAAAATTTACTTAATTATATTCTCAGATAAAAAATTGAGACAATCCTACAATTTCTAAACTTTTGGTCTAAAGACTTATTTTTAATCAAATTTTAAATATAGTGGATAACATTAATTTAATTCAATGTTAAGGAAACATAACAGCATTAAATAATTTTTAGCAAGAAATTGATATAATTTTGTTTGATTCAATATCTATTAAATTCATTTAATTTAGTGAAACATTTCTAGATTTCTAGATTATATAAAATAAGCTAGTCCAATAATTTAAAGTGTGTGGTATTATTCCATGATTTGATTATTAAAAACTTTAATATAAAAACCATTTTTATCCACAGCGAATCAATCCAAATATTCCACCACAATTACGTGGATAACCTGAATCAACTGGATGACCATAACCAACTGGATAACCATAACCAACTTGATAACCTGGACCAACTGGATGACCATAACCAACTGGATAACTTGAACCAACTGGATAACCTGAACCAAATGAACCACCTGTACCAATTTGGTTATTATGATGATTTGATTGTTGAGCCGTCATTTGTCCATTAGCATTCGATCCAATTTGCTGTGAACTCCCGCCACTACTGCTTGCAACATCTCCAACTGGATAACCAGGACCAAATGAACCACCTGAACCAACTTGGGAATTATGACTATTTGATTGCTGAGCCGTCATTTGTCCTTTACCATCAAATCCAATTTGCTGTTGATTCCCGCCACTACCGTTTGCAACATCTCCAACTGGAACTGGATAGCTTTGGACATTGGACAGGACAATGAGGAGTAGACCCAAAAGGAATAATTTGCGAACCATTGCTGTGGAAATGACTGACTTACAAATCAACTGAAATAAGTTTAGAACAGATGTGAACTAAGAATATGTCTTTTTCTGAGTCCTATTAAGTTACGATATTAAGAGTTTGGCAATGATTTACGTATGACCAAGTATATTTTAGAAATTTATTAATTTTGAAAATTACCCACTTGGTTATATTATTTTAAATGTTAATATTTTCAAAGGGCATTTATTTGTTTATATTGAATTTTGTTTTAAATTAAACTATTTGATCAAACAAGTAAGTTTCATACGCAAATCAAATCATACTTGGTAATTGGCTAAATTTGTTTTGCAACGAGTTTTAAAAATCAATTTTTATTTAATTAACTATAAATTGATTAAAGTTTTGACACTTTTGTATTCATTAATAACGACTATAAAATTTATTATTTGCTTTAACAAGGATGTTTTCTTAATATTGAAAATACCATTTATTACTTTTGACTTATTATTGAAATTTTTAAAATTTGCCTTTTAGATATTAGCAAGTAAAAATGATACACAAAAATTATTTAATGCTATTATCAAGTTTATTGATTTACAATATTAAAAACTTAATTGTTGTATTACACTAATTAATAAAAAGTATTATTTTTAAATTAACTTGCTATAGTATTTAAAATAGCGAATATAGTGCAAAAAGGTTATAGCTAATTTTAATTTCAATTTAAACAAGATAGAAAATTAAAAATATTAAAAATATTTTCAAAATTAATATAGTGTCAAGTTATGTAGCGCAGCTAAGAATCGCCAGCGAAAACCCCACAATCGCCTAATGGCCAGCAGTAATCGCCGAAACTAATATTC
>JAQIXI010002272.1:0-10775 GCA_034700165.1 Galumnidae sp. Gr-Ori-00277
CGGCTTTTGGTGCATATCCTTTAACTCTATAAACAAAATTTTTGTATGATGAGAATCAGCTCCAATAGCTCTATCATAAGTTTCAATTCAAGCCGAATCAAAGAGGTTTTTTTTCTTATTCCGCTAAACCCTTTGTAATATATCATAAAATTATTCAAATACTTTTTATACTATTCTATGAATATTAACTAGGTGAAATGAATAAATTTACTAACCTTAGCAAAAACAAAATCACTTTAACCTTTTTCAATGTAGTAAAAATATTTTTTTCTTGCTTGTTTAATAGTAATAAAATAGTACATTGATTATAATTACCAAGGTAAAATTAAAATTAGAAAAATTAATTGTATATTAAAATAAACTAATTTTATATTTAAAATTTATTATTAAAATGTCAACAAGCTCAAAATAAATATATTTTTACAGGAATACACTTTCAAATGAGAGTATAAAAAAATATTCTGTGCAAAGTTGCCTAACCAGGGTCCTTGACCTTAGTATAGTGGGTATACATCTATTGTTTATAAACATTAAAGTTATGCCTAAAAATAGACTTCAAGTCTATTAAGAGCTGACAATCAGTTTTCCGTATTTTCCATTAGTCAACCTTGATCATTTCGATGGTGTCCATGAAATATTGCTTGTTTATATTCGATAAATAACTTTTTTACTGATTTCTATGACATTAATAGGAAAACAATTTTGATTGAAAGCTATTTAATTAGTGTTTCAGGAGTTTTGAAAAAGTGCTGAAAATTTAGCATTCGATGCATTTTTACATCTATTCTATTGTTAGATTAACTTATCGTGGTTTGTACCTTGATATTAGCAAGGTAGTTATTGGTTATTTTATTTTTTTATAAGGAAAAATATAAATTAGCGAAACATTAATCACATAATAAATATGTCTAAAAGTTGATGGAATAATTTATTATCTTATTTTCATTGATGATTCAATATTTGTACAGGGTTAGGAAAAAAATAAGCAAGCTATGTTTTAATCATAAAAATATTCCTAAGTATGAAATATTGTTTTATATTTAAATGACTAAAACTTATGAACTTATAAGCAAACATAATAAGCATGCAAATTTTAATTAAAAATAAAATTTTTCTTCAAATGAAAATTTCTAAAGTAACCTTGGTCATTCCCAGACTCACATCCTCTTTAGGCTATCCCTGGCTTCAAAAAGTATAGCCAAGAGAACAAAAAACAAAAAAAAATGTTTATAAATTCAAATAGAAAGCCATTGAAAGGCATAAAAACTCGTGAATTATTAATTAAAAGATATATAGATTTGAATAAGACTTTTGTCTATTAATATAAAAGCAGATGTTTTTCACAATTGTTTGAATAACTGAACGATTAGTTGAAGAGATTTTCGAATAAATACTTAATTGATGTCAATGTCGTCGACTCTTAGAGTCTGTGCTCTCTCTCTCTCTCTCTCTCTCTCTCTCTCTCTCTCTCTCTCTCTCTCTCTCCCTCCCTCTCTTTGCAGTTAAGCTCTGGATTAGAGAGTGATTTCCTCTACTCCTGTGCCGCACATCACAATCAGTTAACTAATTGTTTACATTTTGGTTATGCAATTGAGATGTACTGTAATTTTGTTTAAATACTTTTTTCGAATACAATTAATTTCAGGATTTATTGCTTTTTCATGTTTTTTAAAAATATTATATAATCTTTCATAATTCTAAATGATCCTAGGCTCAATTATTTTAAAGATTATGATTGTTTATGATTGTATTGATTAGATAAATGCCCTTTCTTATAGTTTAATCGAGGATATTATTAGCCAATAGTATTGATATTTAAAAGCGATAAAACCGTTATCTTAAAAAATGATCTTGGGAATTTTGTTTATGTTCATTTAATTTTTAAGAATGTTGCAGTTTTATTGACAATTTAGTTGCTAGCTTATTTAAAGGGAATTCCAATGTTAATTCATCGTCTGGTAGTCCATAAGTATCTAATGATCAGTTTATTATCTACTGTGAGATGAGCAAGGTAGATTCAAATAGTGGTTGTAAAGAATAGGTATAAATTCTCCAAGGCCATTTTTAATAAGATTTATTTAGACTTTTAAACAAGGGAAATTTTAGTCTAAAAATTGTTTTACTTAGTTTTCTAAATGTGCTTGCTCACCTATGACAATTTGTCGTCAATTATCCTTGGGAAAACATTTTTATTAACCGAGGACAATAAATATGATGGTAATTGGGTGTCGACCGAAAACCACTGATATATTGCCAGTTAATTACCTGATGTCATACCACACATACCTTTCGCTTTATTTGTACTAAAATTGTTTTTATTTCTAATATTCTATTAATCTATAAAACAATATTTTTATGACAAGAGTTGCAAATATTATGGAAAACCTCTTAAATTGTAGGAAAAGTTTGTTTCACAAATGATATAACAAAACATTATTTGAATTTTCAATGACTTTCTAATCAATAAAATCACTTTTAGTAGTGATTCACAAATAAATGAATACTTAATAACATATCAGTAATAGTTTTCACACAATAATTATAGGGGACTCAAAAAAAATTATTATTAGTTTTGTTTTGATTTTTTTCATACAATAAAAGAATGAGTAAATTGTTTTGAATTTTGAATCAATGATTGACTTAATTTTTAATTGAATTTATGATTTTTTTATAAGAAAAATGTCATTTTATCCCTGAAATGGGAAATATTATTCCGGAATAAAATTAATAAATTTTTGGTGAAATTTCATTGAAATTACAATTTGATGACAAAATCAGCCGAAAGATTACAAAATGATATAAAAATATTAAGAAAAAAATAAACGATTTGTAAATAAATTTCATTACATTTTTTTCAAGAAATTTATGGAAAACCAAATGTAAAGCCAACACTTCTATAAAATAACCTTGGTAAATCACAAAAAAAAATAGCTAATAAATGATGGAATTGATTATTCAATTATTATAATTTGATTTTTTTTTTGTTGAATCAATCAAACATTGATTTCATAAAACAAATGTTAAGTTTTTTTTCCAAATGTTATTCAAATATTTGTTTTGAATTTACTTTTGTTTTATTCTATTCTTAAGAAATATTCATAAAAATCAGTGAAAAGTGATTTCCGAAGTATTTCTTTATTTTAATTTAATTATAAATAATAACTGTTTAGTAACTGTTAGTGAAAATTAAATACATTTTAAGCGAAGAATTTAACAATAATTTGAAATATTTATCATTTATTCTGACATAAGAATTGGAAAATTACTTCAATTAGACGTCAATATTGTGCCAAAAAAGATGATAATCTTGGAATAAGACGTCTGAAGGAATTCCTATTTCTTTATTTGAATTTTTAAACAAAAGGGTTTCCACTAATTATTTCAAATGTTTGATCAGTGATTCAAACTAAACGGTAGGCATTGATATAAACATTGACAAATTATATACCAAGCTCAAATGATTCGGCTATTGATAATCAGGTAATCATACAATTGTATTGAATGTTAATTTCGATTATTCCGTTCCCCTAATCACGAGTTTTTCTTTTTTGATTCTAATATTACTTCAAATTCAATGTTAAAAGTGTTTTGAATTTTGAAAAATAAATTCAAAATTAATATAATTTTTCTCTTTTTTTATAGAAAACAATAAATGTTTTCATTTTTTACAGGAATTGTGTCTCTAAAGCAAAACAGTTATGATTACTAAAAGTTTTGGCTCAACGATACTTATTTTATGGCAATTAACAAGTTCATTTGCTCAACAGTTTGATAGTAAGCATAATACTATAATTTAAAACTAAATTCTTGAGGTGCTCAAGGTAGAAAATTTAAATATTGAATATTTTGTTGACTATTACTAATAGTGAAATATTAATAAAATCATTATTAAAGTTAGCAAGGTTATTTGACTAAGTTTTATAGAGAACCATGCGATTAATGTGCATGGTAGAATAGTTCAATAAAATATATTTCAAAGATTATTTATCATAAATAAGTCTTATTATTATAGTAATAATGATGCTAGGTAAAGATTTAGGTAGAGGTTTAGTTTAGATATTTTAATAAAGTTTGTCAATGACAATATAAAAACACCTTGCGCACCTCAATGAAAATAGAATAATATATTAATATTTATCCCATTTTTTAGATACTCTCTGTCAAAGGGAAGGCTTTTTTCGTGACCCCAAAGATTGCGTCCAATTTTACAGATGTGTTGCCGACGGGTTGTCCACTAGTTTTAGAATATATCGTTTCGCCTGTCCTCCCGGCACAGTCTTTGATGAGAGGATTTCGGTGTGCAATTGGCCCCAATCGTCTCCTCCCTGTGACGGTGAGGGTGAGGGGGCAAAACCTTCCTATAGAGATCAGAGCTTAGGTCAATACTCACCTCCTGATGATACCTATGGAGGGCAGCCCTATCAGCCACCGATCCCTCCAAGTTACCAACCTCATCAACAATCTGGAGAACAGCCTCAATATCAACCTCAATATCAGCCACCTGAGCAAGCCCAATATCAGCCATCACAGCCGGCTCAGTACCAACCAGCACAGCCACAATATCAACCGCCAGCAACACAACCACAATATCCTCCTTCACTTCAGTCTCAACCGGCAGAACAACCAGAGTCTCCGCCGGACTATTATGATGATCAACCACCAGAACCACCACAACCCAAACCCAAACCTAAGCCTAAACCCACTCGAAGGCCGTCCCGCAGTCGAACCACACCTAAACCTACATTTAGACCGCGCGGACCTCAAAGAACAACAACTCCAGCCTCTACTCCGGCAGACGAGAGATTCCCTTATATCAGACCTCGAGACCCACCCAGGTATCAATCATCAACATCTGATTCATCGGATGTCACTCCCGACGACTGGACCGATGCAGAGGAGCCAAAGGTTTGAATATTTTACTTAATATTTAAGATTTTTATTATTTTTATCCTATTATTAGAGTGAAGACCAAATGGAAGGTCAGCCCAAAGACCAAAAGCCAGCGAAGAGTCCAAAGAGTAAACCCAAACCTAAACCTAAACCTAAAGATAAGCCAAAAGATAAGCCAAAAGAACAAAAACCCAAAACAGAGACTAAACAAAAAGCAAAACCATTGCCATCAATGAGTCAGAAGAAGGCGACCACTGCCAAGAGTAAACCCAAGACCACTGCCAGTACTCCTAAGTCGACCCCGACTGCCGATGACGAGCCACCAGTAGTGGACTCTAGTGAAGAGCCAATGGATGAGTCAGAAAATATTAGTCAACAAAAGGATAGTGAAGAGGACGACATCGACCCCGACTGCAACTGCGCCCCATTGGGACCCGTATTCCAGTGCCCAAAGAGTGGCTCTTTTAGAGATCCAAAAGACTGTAAAAAGTTTTATAAATGCACTGAATCTGGGAATGGGTTTAATGCTAACCAATACCAGTGCGACAAAGGATTAGTTTTTGATGAAAAGTCTGGTAAATGTACTAAAGAGAGTGCGACCACTCCTTGCAAAAAAACTGACTCCAAGTCAGGTAATTTTTCCAACTATTTTTGGTACATATCTTAAGACTTATTATTTTGGTTTCAGACGACAGTAGAAAAGGTGGGGCTTTGGATCAAATTAAAGATAAGCCTCGATTCACGCCCAGACCCACTTCGAGCACTGCCAAACCTCCCTCCAAAGGAAAGACACCAAAGCCTAAACCAGATGGTATAGAATGACCATGAATCAATTAATCAAATTGTGTTTTATATTGTCTTAAAATTAGGTTTAATGTCAACTGAAGAGCCGACCGAAGAGCAAACAGAAGAGCCCACCACTGATGATAGCACACCATCGAGTGATATGACAACAGAAAGCGCCACAAAGTCTGATGAGATGACCACTGCCTCAACTGAAGAGCAATCAACTGATGAAACCACTGCCGACTCAACGACGCCATCATCTGATATGACCACAACTTCTGATGAGACGACTACTGAGGATGAGGTGAAGACAACTGAGAAAAGGGATGCGAGCACTGAATCACCGCAACAGAAAGAAGACACCGAACCAACTACTGAGTCGTCAGATATGACAACAGAATCGAGTGATTCGACGACTGAAGCCATGACTCAAAGCACTGAAGAGTCGACAACGCCTTCAGAAGAGACGACAGAGTCTTCTGAAGCCACCACTGAAGCCAAGGATATGACTACTGAGGGCTCCGCCACTACTCAAGAGAGTACTGATTCCAGTTCGGAGTCCACAACTTCTTCGAGTGAATCGACCACTTCTTCAGAGGACACGACTGAACAAATGGCTACAAAAGCAAAGCTCAGGGATGACGACTCAACTGAAGCACCCGATGAACAACAAAAAGAGGAACAACAAGAAGACGACTCAACTCCTGCCATGAAGTCAACCACTGCCAAAGGAAAGTCTAAAACAACTAAAGCGCCCACAAAAGGGGGTACCAAAGGAGGCACTAAAGGAGGAACAAAAGGTGGTTCTCAACAAAGACCTACTTTTAGACCCCGACTAAAGCCCTCCACTAAGAAACCTATGGAACCCATGAAAGAGAAACCACAGGAACAACAAAAAGAAGAACCACAACAAGAAGAAGACGCAACAGAAGCACCAAATGAGGAACAGACAGAAGAGCCACAAAGTGACCAACAAATGGAGGATAAAACCAAACCTGAAGATACGAAAGGAGGTACTAAAGGGGGTACTAAAGGGGGTACTAAAGGAGGAACAAAGGGAGGCACTAAAGGAGACTCCAAACAGAAACCAAGTTTTAAACCCAGACCTCAAACAAAGAAACCAATGGAACCGATGAAAGACAAACCACAAGAACCGGACGAACAACAAAAGGAAGACCAACAACAAGAAGAAGAGCCAACGGAAGGACCACCAGAAGAACAGACAGAAGAACCACAGAATGAAGAACAAAGAGAAGATAAACCTGAACCTGGAGATACTAAAGGAGGCATCAAAGGGGGAACAAAAGGGGGTACAAAAGGAGGTACTAAAGGTAACAACAAACAAAAGCCAACTTTTAGACCCAGACCTCAAACAAAGAAACCGATGGAACCGATGAAAGACAAACCAAAACCAAAACCAGAGAAACAGAAACCTGAAGAACAACAAAAAGAAGATCAACAACAAGAAGATGAACCACAAGAGGAACAAATGGAAGACCCACAACAGGAGGAACAGCCAGAAGAGCCTTCACCCAACTCTATGCAAAGAGAAGATAAACCAATTCCTGGAGGAACTAAAGGGGGTACCAAAGGTGGTACAAAGGGTGACTCTAAAGACGGTTCTAAACAAAGGCCGACATTTAGACCACGACCTAAACCTAAGACTACTAAAAGACCGATGGAACCCATGAAAGACAGACCTCAAGAACCGGACGAACAACAAAAAGAAGACCAAATGGAAGAACAACAGAAAGAGGAACAACAGTCGGAAGAGCCTAAAGAAAATGGCGATCAAACAATGGAACAGCAAAAAGAGGAACCGACTCAACAACAGAAGGAACCGATGGAACAACAAAAAGAAGAACAACCGATGAGTCAACAGAAAGAACAGATTCCTGAAGAACAGAGTCCAGAAGAACAGTCAATAGACAAACCTATGGGTAAAGAAACTGTTCAACAGAAGGAAGACGAGGAGCCAACTCAACAACAACATGAAGGACAGGTCCCAGAAGAACAACGACCTGAAAGCGGTCAATCTATGTCCACATCCAGACCGAGACCACCCCCGAAGACAAGACCATCCCCTCCACATGAGAATCAACAGCCAATAGAACAGGATATTGAACAGAATCAACAGATGCCCGACGACTCATCAGTGATGGGTAGACCCGCACAGAGACCAATCGAACAGCCCCACCAATTTGAGCAAGAAGAGGAAAGCCTCACCGATCATAAATTGGGTGCTGCCTCTCGTCCTGGAGGACAATATGCAGGAGTCCCTGAGCGACAACAACGGCCCCCCTCTTCAAGTGTTGATCAGTGGCCCCGACCTGAGCGGGTCTCAAACTCTACCTTCGAGTGCACTACAGAAGGCTTTTTCAGAGATCCGTCCGATTGTAACGCATTCTTTAGATGTGTTAATATGTTAGGAATGGTTAGGTATGAGTTCCGATGCGGTGAAGGCCTTTACTTCGACGAAAGGTATAGTATCTGCAATTGGCCACAACAGGCATACCCTCCCTGTAAGACAAACGGCGCTCAACAGCCAAACGGTTTGGTAGAGTATGTGCCACAAGAGTCACAATTCCAAAACGATAACCAAGTGGTCCATCAAATGCCAGAACAGATACCGGAACAGATGCCGGACAGCCATCCCTCCAAAGGTTACTATTATTGGAAATAATTATAGAGTCCTCTCAATGTTGTTATGAAAAGTCTTTTCCTCGAACTTTGATAACAGTTTTGATATAATCAGTGTTTTATTATTCGATGAATTCCTAATTTCACCATGTTCGTTTTCTTGGATAATTCTTGTCGTCATTTTGTAGTCTTATTTATTTGTTTTGAATTCGAATGTTTTTTTTATAATACATAATTGAACTTGCTAATTAAACAATGCTCATTTAAACATGCAACTTAACAATTGATAATCATTTACCAAGGCAAATGTTTAATGGTTTATTTTGCTGGATGTTTTTTTCAACCATTGATGTAAACTTGTTCATTTTGCTAATAATAAATGCATTTTTTTTATATAACTAACCATGCTAATTTAATATAAAACTTAACAAGATCAATTGATAACATGATAATCATCTAAAATGATAACTAAAAGCATCTAGCTTATAAAATTGCCAAGATTAATAAATAACAACTTAAATATACGCTAAAAATGTTACTAAAAAACGTTAATAAGATTTGTTTGAACAAGATCAATTTGATCTAGTAAATGGTCAACTATCAAACAAATTTGTCCTTGATAACTAATAATTTTAAAATAGAATTCTAAAATTATTCTAAACTCATAGATCAGGTGAAAAGTCAGGGCTCAGATACACAAGAGTTTGATCTAAAACAAGACTCAGTGCAACAACAAAAAGAAAAGACACAACCCTTGACTTCTTCAGCAAAAACTGCAGCAAAACCTCAGTTTAGACCAAAACCGGCGCCAAAACCAAAACCTCAAAATGAGGCAAAACCTTTAAAAACAAAGCCCAGAATCGATCCGATTAAAGGTCCTCAACAGAGAACAGAACAGAAAGAGCCGATTAAACAGAATTCAGGCCCTCAACAGAAGTCGGACCACAAATTCAATCCCAGAACTCAAATGAAGGGTCAGTCCAGAGACAAACCAAATAGTAATAATAAACAAAATGGACAGAATAATGGCAGGAAAACACCCAATAATAATAGAGCTGATCCATTGAGGACAGCACCTAAACCCCAGGCAAAAAAAGCACCAGTTTTTAACCCCAGGCCATCGCAAAGTAGTAAAACAAATGGAAGGGTGTCTTCCAATACTAAAATTCAGTCAAAACAGCAAAAACCTCAGACACCGGACAGAGTAATGGCTGCAAAGCCAATGAGTGGAACTAAGACCATCACTCAGCATAAACCAAGTATGAGTGGAAGGACTAACTCTGCCGGAAGAGTCAATGGTAGACCTCAAAGAAGGCCTTATTTTAGACCGAATCAAATGAGAAATTCTGGCACTAAAAGCGCACAACCATTAAGTGCTGTCAAATCATATCCGAGAAATAATGGCAGACAATCGGAACGTTTGACGGCAGGCGAAGTGTTAGTCCGTTCCCAAAGATTAGCGATAAGAGGTTCCAATGAGAAAGGCTTTGAGTGCGTCAGAGAAGGCTTTTTCAGAGATCCGAACGACTGCTCAAAGTTTTATCGATGTGACAGAACTCCAATATTGAAGAAAAATTTGTTCTCTTGTCCTCCAGGACTTCACTTCGACCCCTCTAAAGGTTTGTGCAATTGGCCAAAGTTGGTGTCACCCAAGTGTATCATTGCCAAGAGCACAGTAGCAAAGAGACAAGTTCAAATTTCAAATAAAAGTAACCAACCTATTAGAGCACAGCCTCAAACTATTGTATGGAATAATGGAAAGACTATCGTTTGGCCCAACTATTACTACAATAATAGAAATGTTTTCGGTTAATGTTTTCATAAATGTTTTATTTTTATAATATAAATACTAATATAAATAAATAAATGTTTCTTATATTTTAAATGTCCATGTTTATTTTCATTTAAAATTGAAATATCTAGAGTAGCTCGGTGTTTCGCAAAATATAGTCAAGGTAAAATATTTTGATTCGATAGTGGAGAGGGGGGTTTAGTGGAATTTAATATAAATTTATTATTAATAATTTATTAATGATTACATTAATAATCTTGTAGGTATCAATTTTATATTGTTTATATTATCAAGCTAAATTATGTACTAATCATTTATCCTGTTTATGTTTTGCATACTTTTCTAATGTCTAACCCTTTGCTTTAAATTCAATTCTATTATTATTTTGTTGTCTGTCTTTTGTAATAGTGTGCTTAATAAGTCTTATTTGTACTTGTTCAAATAAATGATTGTGACTTCAACGGGTTTATGTCTACAATAGATTTAATTCACTTTATTTAAACTGAATATGAATTACATTTGATTTGTTTGTGAATAACAAGAATTGAATTCAAAAAAAGTGAATAAAAACTAATTTAACGACAATTTAATCACTGATTCGCTCACAAATCAATTATTCGTTTCAAACAGTTTTTATTCAAATATTTTACAAAATTATTAGAAAATG
>JAQIXI010002273.1:0-10769 GCA_034700165.1 Galumnidae sp. Gr-Ori-00277
TATATTTAAGACTATAACAGTATTGCATTAAGGTCTTATAAAAACCGGTTTATGGGACTTTTGGCGACAGTGACATTAACACTTTCTTTTAATAAGCTTTTAATTTACGCTTCATATCAGGGATGGCTAAAGGGGAGGGGTATTCCGGAATTCCCCCCCTTGGGTCTTGAACCCTTAACATTAGCGTCTATGGACAAGCACTAGGTCTGCCGAGATTTTTGCTCTAGGGTGGGGTATACCCCCCCCCTTGGGATCGAGACCTTTAGCCATCCCAGCTTCATATACTTTTGTCGGTCTCTGATTATATCAATCATGAGTGTTATATAAGGCAATGTAACAGCAGAGATGGCTAAACTAGCCGGCCTCAAGGGGAATCAGGGGATATTTTTAAAAATCGTATATTAAGTGGTTATTAGGTGTTTTTGGGTATAAATACATATCATAAATACAATCATATTTAGGTTATTTTATCACTTTTAATGCATAAAACTAAAGATTTTTGACAAAAACGACTTTTTCCAACTTTTTAGGATACGAAAATTTAGGATACGAAAAATTCACTCTAAAAACTGAAAATTTGATGTTTCTAATCATTTTATTTATGTTTTCTGTTATTTTCTTGCACACTAATTATAGCTAGGATGACCAATAGGTGGTATTACCCTTATACCCCCTGGAGCGAAACATCGCCAAAATACCCACTGGAATGAGCGCGAGAGGACCTACCCTCGAGCCGGCGCGAAGCGCCGTCTCAATTTTTGCCTAAAATATTGAAAAATCAGAAAAAAATGAGCAAAAAATTCAAAACATGGCTGTAATTAGTAAGAAAAGTAGCCGAAAAATGACAACAAGGCTTTAAAACGCCAAAAAACATGTTTTTAGAGTGGCTATTTTCGAACTTCAAATTTTCCAAAATGTGAAAAAATCGTTTTTTGTCAAAAATTCTTAGTTTTTTCTTCATAAATGATTAAATAAGTTAAAATTGATGATTTTATATGCATTTACAAGCAATGCCACTTAAAAAAAAACCCTAATATGCGATTTTTAGCGATTTTTCAATATAGTCCCCTTATGCCCCCTGAGCCGAGACCAAAATACCCCCTGGGATTGATTTCATTGGCCATGCTAGATTATAGCCATCTGTTGAATTTTTTACTAATTTTTTCCGATTTTTCCTCGATTTTCTCCTCGTTTCGATAGGGGGTATTTTCCGGATATTTTGTCTCATGGGGATATTTTGAAATACCCCTTTAGCCATCTCTGGTAATAGGTATTGATACTAATCAAACCCACAGTTATGATGGGCTAAGCTTTCAATAGAAAATTAAAACTTTTTCTTAAAATATTTACTTATTTTCTGAAATATTTATTTATTTTTAATTATTTAATTATAAAATCAATCAAAATGACCCTGTTCATTTAATTCGCATTTCGAATATTTATTTCTAATATCTTCACGATATTCGATCAATACCTTGATATCTGTAACCGATAAAAAATTTAAATATTTTGTTTATCCGTCTTTTTTCATAAATATATAAAAATTTTCAAAATTACCTAGTTATGTTTTGAAATTTAGTTATTTTTCAAAGGTATGCCATAAAATGAACAAATCATCTTGTTTTTCTTAAACTACTTAAGATTTGAAAAATTTCAAAAGTATATTGTGTATAATTGAAAATTTCATTTTCTGTGTTTTGTGATTAAACTAGATCATTAAAAATAATAATTAAAAACTACTAATTTGAGTGCTTCACTAAATTAATCACTACTCAAAAACTAAGCAAGATAATTTAATTCTGGTAAATAGAATTAAACTATTTATATCTATCTAAAAAAATTCATGATTTTGAAAAATAAAAATTATATTATAAGAGTATTGTAAACAAAAGACTTTAATTTTATGATAATATCTGTTTTTAAAAGTTTTTTTTTAGTGAAGACAATGTTTGTAACCTATCAAGTAAAATAAAGTTAACTTGCTAAATATAAGTAACATTTGTTTGGATTTGCAATAACATTATTAAAGCTTTAATTTAATGAATAATATTTCTTCAATTTTATTAACTGAAATACTTTTATCTTATATATTTTTATCTACCTTGGTAAAATATGCAATGATTTGTTTTTATTACAAATAATTTTTTTTGTATTTTTATAGGACAACAAAATGTATTACAAATTATTTTTGGTTTTATTGGTTGAAATATCGTTTTCTATCGCTTGGACTGACTATAGATATGAGTAAAATATATATCAATTTTTTACAATTTCTCAAAACTAATATTCTATTAATAGGTTTTCTGAAATTCAAAATTATGGGTTTGAAGACAGAATGGATATAAATCAATCAAATTGGAAGTATGAAATCGAACAAAAAGAATATTTGATTCTTAAAAAGAGAGAGATAAACAACAACAATATGGAACCATTTGGTACAATATTTGTCTACTATTTGAAAGGTCAGTCACACCAAACTCAAATTGGAAGAGTTTACGTCCAAGACTTGGATAGTGACTTAACGAACAAAACGTTCTTTTGGGAGAACAGTAAACCACATCCTCTCTTTGATCTGAATCCTATCGACGGAATGATTACAATGAAAAACGTTACCCAAGGAGTGTTTGTTCATAAGTTTAAGATTTTCGATCAGAAAAAAGGGTTATTGTCTGCGACAGTAACTGTATTTGTTAAAGAAATATCTAAAGAAGACATTTATAACTCGGGCTCTATTCGTGTGTCGGGAATAACTGCTGAAGATTTCTTTATTCTTCAAGATTATAGAAAACAAAAAAAATGGATTTCTACTTACGATAAATTAAAAAATCAATTGTCTCGCTTTCTCGAAGTTGACAAAAACAACGTCCATATTTTCAGTGTTGTTACTAAAGAGGAAAATCCTACAATTACTGACATCCGATTTACAGTTTACGACTCGTTAAAACTGAAGCCAATCTCTTTGAATGCAGAGGTGTTTTTCAACGAACAAGTTATAGAATATGAGATCGGATACAAATTTACAGTTGGAATCAGTGAATGTCTTTTTGAGAGCGTTAACTGTGAAAGCAGTTGTACTAATGTCCTGGACATTAATTCTCAGCCAATTGTGTTAAGTGCAAATAAAACCTCTTTTGTCGGCCTCAATATAACTGTTCATCCGGAATGTGTATGTGGTGACCGGGAATTTTCAGAAATAGAAACCTGCAATAAAATGCCTTCCCATTGCCATAACGGCGGAAAATGTATTGAAACTTCTGTTGGTATTATATGTAAATGTCCCCAAGGATATACTGGCCCTCAATGCCAAATGCCTGTCCGTTCGTTTATCGGCCATGGTTGGTCCTTGTTATCAGGTCTGACACAGTGTCAGGACTCTCACCTCAGTCTTGAGTTTATGACGCAAACACCAAATGGTCTCCTATTTTATAATGGACCTGTTTTTACACAAGATTCTGGAACAGAACCCAATAACGACTTCATATCTTTGGAAATTTCAGAAGGAAAACCCAGATTTTTAATAGATTTTGGTTCGGGAACTATCGAATTGACTTTAAATACTTTGGAAGACTTAAACGACGGAAAGTGGCATAAAATTGATTTATTTTGGAATGAAGAAACGGCTCGCATTATGGTTGACAACTGCGAGAGTAATTTTAACGACACATATATTTCAGATATTGATCACTCAAACTGTGAAAATGTGACGCAAATTATTGGTCCGAAAAAGTATTTGAATGTAAAAACTCCGCTACAGTTAGGTGGTCATGTATTTGGATTACCTGCAAATCTTCTCGATGTCTATGCCTGGAACTATTTGCCGACCAGACAGAGTTTCACGGGTTGTATCAAGAATTTTTTTCGCAACTCAATTATGTATGATTTGGGTTCACCAGAAAATCACCAAAGAAGTAAACCGGGATGTCCTCTTTCTGAGGACATGTGTAGCTTTAATTCTACGGGCAAACCATGTCTCAACGGCCAGTGTATTGGCACTGACTCTACTTTTCAATGCCTTTGTGACTCCGGGTGGTCGGGAACTCGTTGTGACAAAAACACCAATTTAACCAATGACTGTGAAGAGATCCATTGTGAACCTCCACGCGTTTGTTTCAACCAAGGAATGACCCCAGAGTGCAGGTCAGTAAATGTTTTTTACTTATTATTTACTTATTTATTTTTATAAACTTAATTTCAAATTGAGATATAAATGTGTTTTCATGGTTTTTCTATATACCTATTAAATTTAGTTTAATAAATATATACAAAGTTTAAAATTCCAAATATTAAAATTGATCTTGGTCAAAAAAAACACAAAAAATTTTAATGAAACTTGGTTAACATAAGCATTATAACAAGTTATAATATCTTGCTAAGTTTCATTAAAATATCTCAATTAGTTTTAATTTAATTGGAGTTAAATAACTTTTCACATATTTTGAGAAAATATATTTTATTTGTGTTTATTTAGAAAATTTATTTATAAATAATATTACTGTAAAATAAATAATTTTTGAATTAATTGAGATAACTTAATGAAACTTGATAATTTATTATATCTGGTGAAAATGCTTTAGTATACCAAGATCAAAATATATTAAGTATTATTTGCTCAGAATCAATTTTACTTTGCAATGTATATTACAAAGTAAAGATTTAACCGATTTTTGTCCGACTCCTGACAGTAACCATTCTCTTTGTAAATGAAGGATTTGCAGTAATAGTCACTCATATCAGACAAGTAGTCATTAGCACAAATACATCGATTGTTAACAAACTATTTGTCCCTTAAGTTAAGACAATCACTGGTTTTTATTCATATTTTTAAGCAAAATATAATTACTTTCAATACATGATATGAAAATCAAAAGAATTGTTTAAATTAAAATTTAGGAATTTTTAAAATATGTTTTTGAAAAAATGTTTAGTTTTTCCGATAAATTTTGCATATTTTATAAAAAGAACTTGCTCAAATTATAATCATTTGATTTTGAATAAAGGTTAGATTTGTATTATTTTGGACCAAAATAACTTTTTTCTTAAATTTTATCAAGGACATAAATTTAGCTATAAATCCATTGAAGAGGGTTTTCCGTCCCGGTGTATATAACTGCTGTGTTACCATGCTAAATTAACATTCAATATCTATTGATATCATTTATATTTCAATCTAGTACCTTTAATTGTTTGCAAACATCTAAATTAAGTAACTTTTACCATTATTAAATAAACTTCACAATAAAATCAATTCTAATATAAAACTGTAAACTAAGAAAAATTGTGAAAATTTACCTATTTTTAACTAGTTTAATTATGGACATGACTTCATATCAATGAATACAAAGAATAGAATAGAATTATATTTTTATAGTTAAAAGAGTATACAATGTTTTGATGTGATTATAGTTAACTCAATTAAAAATATAAACAAAAATAATTACCATGGTCATGCCTTAGTCATTGTTAGAATCTTTAAAACAGCTAAAAGAAAATTCTCCTTTCATTCATAAAATTGTTTAAAATATTTTTAATATAAAAAAAAGAATAAATATAAATATAAAATGATTTTTTTTATCAAGGTCATAAATTCAAACTAGATTTTTAAAATAAATATTAGAAATTAAAATTTAGGAATATTTAAAATATGGTTTTGAAAAAATTAACAAGTAAAAGTATGAAATTACAAAATTTGCTTTTAGGAGTGCATCTATTTTATATGTCCCTGCGTAATTAATTTTAAATGCTTGCAAGCTTAATTTATATGAGCTTAACTTATTTACCTCTACCTATTAACTTACCTTGTTTACTTTATTACTAAAAAGTATGTAAAATGTCATCCGAATAAGTTTGAATTTTGTGATGAAATTTGAATAAATATCAGAATTTTTGCCACAAAACCAGTGATTGTCTTAACTTATTATTTAACTACTATTAAAATTATTAAAAGTCTCTGTCATAATGTATAAATAAATCATCTTGATCATTTTTATTAAGGCTCAGACAAGATGTGCGACCAAATAGAAGAAATGTTGAGTTTTTCTGATAAATTTTGCATATTTTATAAAAAGAACTTGCTCAAATTATAATCATTTGATTTTGAATAAAATTTAGCGTTGTATTATTTTGGACCAAAATAACTTTTTTCTTAAATTTTATCAAGGACATAAATTTAGCTATAAATCCATTGAAGAGGGTTTTCCGTCCCGGTGTATATAACTGCTGTGATACCATGCTAAATTAATATTCAATATCTATTGATATCATTTATTTTTCAGTCTAGTACCTTTAATTGTTTGCAATCATCTAAATTAAGTAACTTTTACCATGATTAAATAAACTTCACAATAAAATCAATTCTAGTATAAAACTGTAAACTAAGAAAAATTGTGAAAATTTATCTATTTTTAACTAGTTTAATTTATTGACACGACTTCCTATCAATGAATACAAAGAATAGAATATAATTATATTTTTATAGTTAAGAGTATACAATGTTTTGATGTGATTAAAGTTAACTCAATTAAAAATATAAAAAAAATAATTACTTTGGTCATATACCTTGGTCATAGTTAGAATATTTAAAACAGCTAAAAGAAAATTCTCCTTTCATTCATAAAATTGTTTAAAATATTTTTAATATAAAAAATGAATAAATATAAATATATAATGATTTCTTTTATCAAGGGCATAAATTCAAATTAGATTTTTAAAATAAATATTAGAAATTAAAATTTAGGAATTTTTAAAATATGGTTTTGAAAAAATGAACAAGTAAAAGTATGAAATTACAAAATTTTCTTTTAGGAGTGCATCTATTCAATATGTCCCTGCGTAATTAATTTTATATGTTTGCAAGCTTAATTTATATAAGCTTAACTTATTTACCTCTACCTATTAACCATAGTGCTCATTTTTCATATGAAGATTCGTATGAAAGCTTATGAAAATGTGCTTGGTAATAAAAACGTTTGAGTTTTAAATGACTCCTTAAGCATTTTATTAGAAATTTTTCAAAAAATGAAAGGTAACCCTGATTAATTTCTAGATATACATTTATGAATGTTTCGAAAATTGTTCCAATAATTAACGTTTAAAAAAATTGACTCAAAATATTAAAATTTCTTTCAAAACTCTAAATTTTGGAACATAATTTACTGTAAATTTGAGCAAGTTCCAATATAAATATTTTACATTTAATCTTCATACGGAAAATGAGCACAATGCTATTAACCAGGGATGGCCAAAGGGGGGTATTCCAGAATACCCCCCCCCTGAGACCGAAAATTTGGCAAAATAACCCCCCCCCTGGGAAAAATCGGAAAAAGGATTTAAATAGAACCTTAATTAAATAAATTGACATTAAAATGTAACTTATAGAGTACCCAAGTGTTAATTCATAATAGCATAACTACACATATAGTTATTAACACTTGGGTACTCTATAAGTTAAATTTTTATGTCAATTTATTTAATTAAGGTTCCAAAACCTAACTCGAAAACAAAAAATATACCTTTCGTGAATTTTTTATATATCATTTTGTTTGAAATGCTCTTTAATTTAATGTAAACAAATTAGTCAATTATTTGGTGGAACATGTTTGAAAAAAATTACAAAAAATTAATTATGCAATTTTACCATGATAACATTGAGTTAGAATGTCGTTCTTTTTAACTTTAAGTGAGAATGAATTATAGTATTTTTCTGGACTTAAATCATTTTTTTATCATTTGTCGTTTTTGAGATACAAGTACCCCAAAAGTCCAACTTTGACCCCTCTGGCCCCTGCCCCTCTCAATATTTTTGGAAATTTAAGACACCAAAAATCTTGTAATTTATTCAGGAATCGAATAAAATAGAGTTCCTTTCGATTTGGGTTATAGCACAGAAAAAGCATGATCTCTTGTATCGTTCTTTGAATAAATATCAGAATTTTTGCCACAAAACCAGTGATTATCTTAACTTAAGGGACAAAAAGTTTGTTTGCGCTAACAATCGATGTGTTTGTGCTAATGACTACTTGTCTGATATGAGTGACTATTACTGCAAAACTTTCATCTGCACAGAGAAAAGTGACTGTCAGGAGTCGGACAAAAATCGGTTACATCTTTACTTTGTAATATAAAATGCAAAGTAAAATTGATTCTGATAAAAAATACTCAGCATATTTTAATGGAACTTGTTATACTAACTAGGGATAATTGTATATAATCTACTCTAATAATTTTTGAACTAATTTAGATATCTTAGTGAAACTTGATAAATTATTATATCTTGTGAAAATGCTTTACTAGGGATAATTATATATACTCTGATGTCATAAAAAAACTTACATGGTTGAAACCAGAATAAACCGATAAATTAGAATATGAAATCAGTTTTGGCGAATAGCAATGTGCTTGGCCAAAAATCAGCGATCAAAATTAGTTTAAGAATAATTGAAAAGCTTTAAACAAAGTTTTAATTATAAACTTGACTAGGAACATTCACATATTTAAATCACTAGTTACATTTTCTCAAAAAAAACTATATTAATGGCAGTATTCTAAATTACTTTAATTTTGTCTGTTCTGTTCACTTGCATAATCATATGATCACTTTGAAACTTCAGGGCAAAAATGATAACTAAATTGGCATATACCTTGCATAAATTATGACTGCCAAGGATAGCGCAAATTTTAAAGTTGACGATACCTAGTATACACAAATAATACATTTTTCATAAAATATGTGAAAAATTCCTTTAACTCAAATAAAGTAATAGAAGTCATAGAACTAATTGAGATATTTTAATTAAACTTAGCAGGAAATTATAACTTGTTATAATGCTTTAGTAAATCAAGTTTCATCAACATGTTAAGTATTTTCAACCAGGATCAATTTTATTTTTTAAAATTTTGAACTTTGCATGCGTATATTTCCTAAACTAATAGGTATATTGAAAGCAAATCAATAACAAATTGTATTAGGTATAATAAGATAGAAGAGAATTTTTAATAGGGTTTATGTGGGAATGAAAGAGTCATATAATTCTAATTAAAAAAGTCTTTTTTCTGAAAGAATAATTAATATGTGCTTGCTCAAATTAAATTTAGTGCCTTTCAATACAGTCTACCATAATAGAGAAAAATTTTTAATTTGGCGGGCAATTTAACTAGGTTATAGTTCTAAATTTAAATTTAAATTTTTCATTCATTGTTTAGTTTTATTTTATAATTTATTAAATCTTTTAAATAAACATGATAATTTTGGAGATTTAATTATTTTGCAAAGATTGTCAATAATTGACGAATCACCTTAATCATTTGAAAAGTTTCCATTATTTACTTAATTATAAACAAATTAAATCCTCAATAAAATTAGTATAAAATATTGAAAATGATATTTTCAATTTTTAATGTTAATAAGTTTTCTTTAATGAATATATTTTACAAAATCTTGAAACTTTTTTCTGGCTAAGTCAATCATGTTCAATTCTCATTATCTGGAATTAGATTATCTTGCTTATTTTTAAAGAATTCTTTGCAAAATTTTAGTAAAGCAAACAAATTTGAATTAGATTACCATGCTTAAATTTAATCTAAACCCAAAAATAGTTTTTTTTCTATATTTGATTATTAGCAAGGCACTTTTAGAAATTTTTTAATATCTTAATTAAGTCAAAAGTAATATGGTGATTTTTCAATTTTTTGGTACTTATTATAAAAATTATAGAATATCAAAAAATATCATGGTGATTTAGAAAACTAAACAAGAATAAATGATAAATGAGTATTGTAATTAGTTTAATCAAACTATAACCTAGTTAATAAGATTTAATTTAAAATTTATGAATTATTCCCCTTATCATGATAAAAGCTGTTGTTTGACTTATTTTCTTTCCTAAACATTAACAATAGATGTCCGCCCGATTTTTTCGAGTCTTCTGACGGCAAAGAATGTATAGATCCAAAAGTAACCCCTCCGAAAAAACCGACAAAAAGCAGTGGTTTATTAACAACAATCATTATAGTGTTTGTTGTCATAATTATTGGGATATGCATTGGATTTGCTATATATATATATTACTTCAAAAGACATTTTGTGGAAGAATTGGAGGAATCGGTCGAAATCGACGAAATTCCTGCAATAAATGATGGATATGAAAACACAGACACAACCGTTATTATTCAGCGTAAAAGAATTGAAATTGGAATTAAACTTGGAAGCGGAAATTTTGGTACGGTTTATAAAGGGACCCACTTCAAAATGGATGGCACAATAGAAAATGTGGCGATAAAAAAATCAAGTAAGAAACTCCAATATTCATCTTTATTAATACTAATATTAATATTAATCTTTATTTTTTTAGATAACATTTTGGGAAACAAAGAGATGAAGGAGTTTCTGAGGGAACCCTTCTTAATGAAACACTTGCATCACAAGAATGTGTTGTCTCTTAGAGGGCTATGTTATGAAATAGATGGGACACCCATGATCATTTTCCCTTTTATGGCAAATGGAGACCTTTTAACTTATATACGGGAAAGAAGTAACCCTCCCGTTAGAAACTTAATGGAATTCGGTGTTCAGATCGCTAGAGGTAAGTAAAACATTTATTTTTTATTATCTTATTTTTTTGTTATTGTTTTTCATAAATATACTTGTTTATTTCAGGAATGGCCTATATTTCTCAACGAAATCTTGTTCACAGAGACTTGGCGGCCAGAAATTGTCTGGTTAACCACAATTTATGCGTCAAAGTCGCAGATTTTGGTTTAACCCGACATCTGGT
>JAQIXI010002274.1:0-10762 GCA_034700165.1 Galumnidae sp. Gr-Ori-00277
AGAGAGAGAGAGAGAGAGAGAGATCCGAAGTATTTTGTGATCTCTATCTTTGTAAAAATAAGGTGTGACTGAGAACTGTCTGTGTGTCCGATATATTCAATTAATACAAATTAAATTATCGATTAAAAGTATGAAAAGAAAATAGATTTTATCAGAAACTTTGGTTTCCTTTTAATACGTTAACGATTGCCATAAAAATTGTCTCAATTTTCTTCTTAACTAATTTCTCTTAAATTACATAAAATTCAAGTGATTTACTCATATATTTGATTATTTAAGCAATTTTTCAACAAAAATAAAATTATCTTAACTTAAATTAAGTGTTATATCATTGAAATCAGTTCTAAAAGTTTATTTGAAAAAAAAGTTAGTTTTGATCAGATATGAAGACCGCCTACTTTGAGATGTATTACATTTAGAGATGAGACAATTTTAAGATTAATTTTGAGAAAAAGATTCAAAAGTGAAGGAAAACACAATTTTTCTTCTCTTTTAAATAAATAAAGACATCAATAGTCAAGAATTGACTTATATTTGAAAGGTTTAAAATTTTTGTTTTTCCACTTTAAGTCTAATCTGAATTTGTGTCTAAAAAAGACTAAAACTCATTGAAAGGGATATGTTTTTAGTGATTCAAAAGATTATCAAAATATATAATTGCTTTAACACAAAAAAGCAAAAAAAATAAAATAAAATCCGTCGCCAGTCATGTGCTGTACATTAAAAGGCAATCATATCAGCAAAATATCTTTTTTATTTGAGTTAATTCCAAGATCATTTTGATAAAATATAAGCAGATTTTCCAAGCAATCAATTCAAGAGAGAATTACCGAAAATGTTTGCTAAAAATTTTTGAAAATTGAGTAATAAATTAGTAATTTTAGTGAAAGTCACGAATGAAAGTCACAAATAAAGCGATGAATTCCTTTTGTTAGAAGTCATAGACTGGAAGTCAATGGCTTTAAAGAAAACAATATTTCACGAAATGGGTTACAAATTGAAGTAAAAGTCACTAAATTTGATTGAAATGTTTTAAATGTTTGGAATTTTTCTTCTGAGAACTGCTTTCCATTTAAATTAATTTATTTTCTTAACTTTTTAGGGGAATTCACTGCACAGAACATCGATTTGACGTTCTCTTTGTTATCAAATCCTTTTTTATAGTGTCATAAGTTTTTTTTTGCTACTTTTCTGTCTCTGAGTTTCGAAGGACAGCATAACATAATACTTATGGAAAGCTATACTGAAACTGCAATTCAAGAATTCTAATTCCACTTTATTTTAACTTTTCTTCTTGTTTTGCACATCCGTTGCCTTTCATAATGACTTTTTTGTGACTCAATCATCTCTGCAATAGTGATACACATTCTCCAAGGATTTACATTCAAAACAGTTTTTTGTTTTTTTCCAGTTATTCAATAAACGGTGTAAGGCTTTTAGCAAAGAAAAACAGAGAGAAAGTGTTTTCCAGTTTTATAGATGTCTTTTATTGTGATATATTTATATCTCACGGACTGTACTCTAAGAAATGCTATTAAAATGCAAAATTCAAACACAAATCGAGAGCTGAAGACATTTCGGGCACTTCTTCTTTAAATTGAACACAATTTTAATGTTAAACAGAGTCTTAAACAAGTAATGCATTTCGACGGCAATACATTTACCAAAAGATTTAAATAGATTTTTCTTTTCAAAACTTATATCTTATAAATCTATGAAAATATTAATTTTTATAAAATATTGCTCTTCTCATATATAATTTAGCAAGGCACAAAGTGCCGAAAACTGGATATCACGTCAATGTTACCAATCAAATAGTTGTCCGACTGTTGAGTAAACAATTTTTCAATGAAAACATTTCAATAAAAAATGAATCTCATTCTGTTCTTAAGAGGAAAGACATCGTTTTAGTACTATTTTAAGAATAGTATAATTCTATACAAAATATGTATTATTTGTTTCTTTTGCGAAATTCAACACTCGATTGAAAGCCACCCTCAGATCCCCTCCTTTTCTAAGTCGAAACGCTATGTAATTACTTTCCCTCGACTTTTATCACAAGTTTTCTATCGCTTTTACATATTGTAAAGACACACAACAAAAATGAGTACAAACCTCACTATCATTGTATTCAATAAACATTACAACAATATTTTGGTAAAGTTATTGGCGTTTAGTTTAGTTTTATTATCACTTTTAACACTAAACTATAAAATATTGTATTTTAAACGCCAATAATTTTTGAAAGTTTATTATTCAATGAAAACCTAATAGACTTTAAAACTCCATTATTTTCCACAACTAATTCGGGGATCATTTTTTTTGTGAATAAATTTCAAATAATTTACGTTTAAAACACTCTCTTTTAGAAAAGAAATGAAAACTTATTCCGATTACAAATTCTTCAAAAGAATTTTAAAAATTGATTATTAAAAAAATATAAGAGAAATCTTCTGAACAAAATTGATGTTTAATTCATATATTGAATGAGTGAATGGGAGAGGGAGAGAGAGAGAGAGAGAGAGAGAGAGAGAGAGAGAGAGAGAGAGAGAGAGAGAGAGAGAGAGAGTCATTATTATGAATAAATTCAGTTTTTTATCTTAACTGACAAAATAGAAGTAAATTCTATGCGAAAGTCCACAAACATTGCAATTAGAGATTGGCTTTAGTTAAAAGAAAACTGACTGCAAAAAGTGAGTGGTCGTCGTTGGACGGCACAACCTCTCGCTCTGAAAACAGTGCTATACTACTATTTTGTATGGAATATGTTTGGAAAAGTATTGTCTGCAATATTATCGGTATAATAACCTTTTAGAAGACAGCAATAGTTTTGAGGCTCAAAATGATAGTAACTTTTAAGAAAGTGCTGTGTGTCACGACCTGAGCTTTTTTTGAGGCACGACTTCACCGCTCAGTATATGTTTTGTTAGACTTTTTGCGAGGGAGAGATATTCCGGCAAACAATTTACTGTTTTTGTTAGCAAACATACTATAAGAGACTCAGAATAAAGATTTTGAATAATATTTAATATGAGATCAGAAGAACTCATGTTTTGCTTTAACTCAAAATTGTTTCGTTTAATAAACTTTTGTTCTTATATTTAGTTTTTAGGAATTTATCGAAAAGACTTTTAAATGAATGACTCATTCGATGGATATTTTATAGATTTATATTGAATTGAATAGAGATTTGACCCAAAGATTAATTTAAGAACAATTAAATGATTAATTGATGTTAAGTTCTAATCGAGGAAAACAGGGAATCAAAAATATATTTTGAAAAAAATACATTCGACTCAATGGAAGGAAAGAACAGGCATTGAGTCAAACATGTGATCAACACAATCATCAGTTGTCTTAAAGACTGGAAGAATGGGGAGATTCAAGAATAAGACTGTCTTAGAAACAGTGATCAGTCCTTCACCTGTTGAACCTTAAAAACAGAAGATTGAGCTCTGAGTCAAGTAGTTGTCAGCGCCAGAAACAGTACTGTAATGTATGATTGCAAGAGGTATGCAATACCCGAACAGTCAGTATCGTCACAACTGACTCAGGCTATCAAACGAACGCCACCCGCGATCTTAAGAACTGCACATACAGTCAACGGATACACATATTTCCAAAATGAAAGAGAGATCTAACAATCATTAAATTGAATGACATCTGACTTTTCTCTTCATATTTGCCTCTCTTTTGTCGGCTGTTTTTTAAGACACTCTACTTATGGAACACAAGAAGTGAACACAAGAAGCAAACGAACAAAAAATTAAAATAATGATCGAATGGGAAAGAGGTTTAATTGATTGATTCGAGCACAGGTTCGGACAAAGAATGAACACCACAATAGTTTAGTGGTTTAGTTAGTGGTAGTCGCTGTTGGTTTTGTTGTGCCTTATAATCGAACGGAAACTTTTTCGGTGGGCCCTACCATCCAATCTAATATACCTTTTTTCTAACCTTATTGTTAGCTTTTAGTGGTCTCTCTCTCTCTCTCTCTCTCTCTCTCTCTCTCTCTCTCTCTCTCTCGCTGTCTCTCTCTCTTCTATTCAACTTATGATTATTGTTACGCATTTTTCTTAAGGTATGAGCTTCTCATCGGAACCCCTCCTGTGACCAAATAGACTCTGGAAAGGAATAGACTTTTTTGTCATCATTTAAATTCATGTCAGGAATGACTGGAAAAAATCTAATCCAAATCATAATTAAATAAAATTTCTCTCTTTTTAAATGTCATTTGAATTGATGTTAGAGTTTATCGATTTCTCAGTTTATTTTCAAAATTCAATAAAAAGAAAAGTTTTTTATGAATTTTTGAATAACATTTTTACGACTGACTCGAAGGGCGTTAATTCCTTTGAGGGACAAAACATAGAAAGAGATACTTATATTAAATAAATTGTTATTTTTTCGGTCAAATCTCTTCTTTGAGTTACTATATTAAGAAAATTGTAAGTAATTTGTCGTAAGAATAGGTTTGAAAAACTGCGGATATTTTGTTTGGCGAACAAAATGACACAAAAATATTGTTTTACTACAAAGGAATAGTCGGTCGGAGATGAGTATAGACTCAAATGTGTTACTAAAGGAGAGGTAGAACACGATGTTTTACGCTTAAAATAAAGACCGGGGCTCTACTGGTGTAGGCATTCAATAAATAACACCAACGATACTGTTGTGAACTGTTCTGAGGCCAGTATTTAAGCAGTAATTTAGTGTCTCTTTCCTACAAATGTTATGAATACAAGACTTTCTTTAAAAAAAGAGAAATTCAGTGAAAAAAGGAGAACCGAAGAGTAGGGGAGACTCCATGTGCTCTATGAGTGTTCGATGGCCTCTTCTCTAGACTTCATCAGAATGTAATCTCCAGCGCACCGACTGATTGACATGAAGTAGTAATAAAAATGCTGTCCTAATGATTAAATCGTGGGGTCTTTTATGTTTAGTCATACTTTAGAAAAGAAAAGTTAACTTTTTTTTATTCACTGTTCAGTATATAACTTATCAGACATTTTCAGTAAAAGTTTTGTTTCGCAAAAAATAAAAGTTTTGCTAAGAATAAGACTATTAAAGAGAGAATATCTTTAATAATGAAAGTTATATAGAATGGTATCGCACAGAATATTATGCTATCATTTCTCATAATAAGTTTACGTTAAAAGTTAGTATTAAGAGTGACTTTTAACTCATTTCAGATCTAAGATAACACTAAAAAGAAATAAAAATAATATAATATTAGTGGAGAAGTAAATGCTTTTTATATAAGATTTTAAATACATGTCTGACGTCTAACGAGATATTGTTTTTTCAGTTTCTCATTAGATTTTCTCACCCGTTGTTCCCCTCCGACACTCATTTCTCTAATATGTAATTTGCTCTCCACTCAGTCTTCTGGTAAATATACGGCTCAGTCCAGAGAACAGTGTCTCAAATACATTGGAAACCATCACTTATTTGGTCTCTACTCTGACTCTTATGATCTCTGGTCTATTGTGCGAACTCTCAGCACAAAAATGAGCGATGAATTTATAAAAGGCGTTAGAAAATAAATTAAGTGAAATATATGATTCAATTATGGTTTGGTAGGAGTAGTCCAACGTTCTCTCTCTCTCTCTCTCTCTCTCTCTCTCTCTCTCTCTCTCTCTCTCTCCACTCTTTTACGCAAAGCCTTTGATTTCTTAACTTAAAGTTTAAGATAAACTTTAAGAACAAAAATCTAAATAATTTCAATAAATTTTGTTTTTTTGATTCTTTGAGAATTTCGTTCACAAAATTTGTTAAGACTTTGGAGAAGAAATAAAAGAATAAGAAAAGCCTTTAAGAATCACTTAAAATAATCCTTAAGTCTGGAAATGATTTCAATCAAAATAAGAAAAAAATTTAACCGAAAAGTAAAATAAAAGTCAAGATTTATGTGTGTTTTATATAAAAACTGTGTTCAACGTGTTATGAATATGATTTTAATCACATAGTTTTGAGTTAATCACTAGAGAATGACAGACACATATGGGAGTCACAAACACTTTGGCTCAAAATATTTATCTCCTGTTGATTCTACTGATATGTAAGACCTCTTTTGAGAGCCAGAGTCCAACTATCAAAGAATGTAATTACAAATTGCAATAAAAATTTCTTTTAGGAAAAAAAACAGCGAAAGTATTCTTTGATTTATGAAATTCAAACAGAATTTCAAATCAAATAAATGATAATTAATTAGAAAGATCTAACTTAGCATGCTCATCTATTATTCTATAATTTTTAGATGAATAGGATAAAACTAATAAATGATCGATGAGATGAAAAATAAAGTTCCTCGTGTTTTGAGATAAGGAAAGTTTTCTTCACTAAAAAAAAGTAGAAATTCATTATTCAATCCCTGAATAATAAAATTTTACGACAAAATTGACTGAAAAAACAACAAAAATATATTTAATTTCTTTCCGTTTAAAGTCTAATGTAATTTGAAAATCAAAATACGATTCTATGATTGAAAACTAAGGAATTAAAGATAAAAGTGATGGGACGGGTGTTGGACACGCATGTGTCGCATGTTGTCGCCGACCTCCTAAGGCTCTAACGATTTTCTTCGCCTTTTATTTATTGTATGTGCGCTTATTGCACAACAATCCCAGGTATTAGAGAACAGAATAAGTCGAAGTGCGCTCTAAATAAGAAGAAAAAACTGAGACACAGATTATCGTAAAAGAAGTTTTTAATTGATTTTTCGCTTCCAATGAAATTATTTGTCAGAAAAAGTTTTGTCAGCAATTTTTCATCGCTAAAAGTGTTGATTTCAGACGTAATTATGATTTAATATTTGCCATTTATTTGGCACAGAATAAAATATACAGTAGTTTTTACGACTGACGGTCCGTAACGCATGATTGAGCCCTCAATCCCAGTGCTCTGTCCCACACGTGCTCTCGATTTGAAAGAGTGAACAAAACTCATGATATAAAAGAAGAAGAATTTATTTTTTTCACTTTTTATTTAATTAGTGTCTCATCGATGCGTAAAATTGATGAGAAGATAATCATTAGGCAAAAGGAACGACACTTTTCTAATAGATATGACTTAAATTAGCCAGGATAATATGAGCCAACACTTAATTACTATAATCAAGTGATCAGATTTAGACAAAGAATTAATTAAATGATAAAAAATATAAAAGAATATAAAAAGTAAAAAAGAGATGAAAATTTCGTTAAATTATGCAAAACAAAAAAAGATTCTTGGTTTACCTGAAAATGCATTCCGTTTTAACAAGAATTTCCAACATTTAAACTGTTAATTAGTGTTCATAAGTATTATGTCTTCAAATCAATTATTAATTATTAATATTAATATTAATTCAGTAATTAATTACAACACAAATAAAAAATGTTTTTATCATTTGATTGAATTTCATTGGAATAAAAAATCACTTAAACTTTCATTACTCAGATTAAAGTCATAATCATTTGAATAATATCTTAAAAAACATTAATTGAAATGTCTTTTTGAGTCCTCTTTGAGGTAAAGACAACTTTAATCTCTTTTTGTCGGATAAAAATTAAAATAAAATATTTGTCACTCAATTCATATGAAGAGATGATATGAGAGATGAGGCGATGCTTTGATGCTATGGATAAAAGTTTAAATGGAAAGCAGAGACCGGAGAGCAGTGAAAGCCAGTCCTCTGACTCTATCGGCAAACATGAGTTTTGTTAGTCTATTAGCATTAAGTCATTGAATATGATAGTTGTCTATAGAATCTATGACTTTCTTCTATGTATATATGTGGGGGTGCGATATAGAGTTGGGTTTGTGCGGCGTATAAGTGGTGCGATTGCATTAAATCAGGCCTCAGGTTAAAGGAGGAGAGAAAACGCTTTGCCTGGAATTCACTATAGATATAGACAACTATTGCACATACAGTACATCAGAACGCGCAGCCAATTTGGCCTCAGGCTGTTCTCACGACTGTGCAATATGGGGGTCTCAGTGGTTCGCGGCCGAGGGAGGAGGGGTTATGCGCTGACGGTCTCTAACCAGCAAACGGTACCACAAAATACTTCTGAAGACCTTTTCTATGATATTCTTATTATTTAATGTTTTGAAACAAATGTTTTATACATTTCTTGTCTAAACTGAGACTCAAATCCAATGATAGGAGAAAATTATTGACTATCTATGAGTTGTCTGAACCCACCCTCACATCCAGTGATGACATTCGCACACCTTTTGATAAAAACTTTGATCGAAATAATAAAAGTCAGTAAAAATATCGCAAAAATGAAAAGACAACGCATTACTCAAAAAGCTTTCGTGAAATACATCTCAAACTTGAATTATATCTGATTTTATCTGGACTTTAGATAATTCTTGTTTATCACTCCTATCATCAATTCTCTCTCTCTCTCTCTCTCTCTCTCTCTCTCTCTCTCTCTCACCTCTCACTGAATTCCAAGAATAAATAGTAATATTTGCTTATAATCTGCAATAATTTGTTAAAATTATTGTCTCATTGTTTGTGTCTTTTAAGCATTTTTTTCAGTATTTGATTGATGTATGTTTTGGCACAACTCTATTGATTAGCCGCTCATTTCATAGGCCAACACCACCTCAAAGGGCAACACAAAACTCTGTGAATAATGCGATTAACAATGCGTTACAAATTGTGTGGCATTTCTTCAGTTTTGAGTGGACTGACCAAAACACTGGGCTCTCAATAAAACTATTGTAAGTCATTAGAAGTTCACAAAAACTTCTCTAAACTTATTGTAAAAACTTTTTTTACTTCAAATTATGAGTGCTATTGTCTGTACTGTTCGGCACAGAATATATTGAAAAAAAAGAAAATGTTTTGACTACTTTTCAAAGTTTTCCTTCGCTTTACTTCAAAAGTAATTTTTTATGTCTTTTTAATTTTTGGTCTCTTATTCTGTTCGCGCTTTGCTTTGAAAACTTAGAATTAAATTCTTGTTTAGATTTTCATTCTTCTCATCGTTTGTCGGAACAGAACAACGAAAGTGTTAGTCATTATAATGAGTTTTTGATTAGTCTATGATTTTCTCCTCAAATATCAAAATTTCAACGATGATGACCAAGAATGACCAAGGCAACAATAATTAAGAAGTTTTTCTTAAACTCATTAAATTTATTAATATTTTATGTTAATATTTAACCTTTAATTCTGTTTTCAAAATTACATTTACCAAGATAAATGATTATCAATTTGTTTTTTAATTATTTACAAAATAAACGAGATAGTTAATACTTCCAAGATCATGTTCTGTGAAGTAAAAATATACTTAATTAGATGTTTGGCTGAAATTTAAAAGAGAGATAACATAATATAAAAAAGTATTAAAAATGATATCAAAGCTTATTATCATATAATTTAAAATTCAAAAAATACGCCTTTCCTCAGATGAGTATCACTTTTGTGTATTCACTCAATTTCCAAGAATACAATCAATGAATAATTATTTGGGAAAAATTTTATTTAAATTAAAATACTTTATAAGAAATTTTAACGAAATACAAGCACAAATAACCAGGGTATATCACCTTTCTTAACTGGTTTTAAGGAATTAATTTTCTGATGACAACTCTTTTATAAATGATTTACTTGGAAAAGAACCGAGATACTTGTATTGTTTATTGTATGTTCAAATTTTTCCAATTAATTATTTATGAGAATTTCAATCTTCAAAAATACCCTTGTTAAGATTTTAATATTAAAATTTAAGTGAGTTTTAAAAGGCTGTAAAACAATAAATGATATCATAATAAAAGTTCTACTTTTGATTAATCCGTGAGAAAGTTATTCAAGAAAATAGTATATGAAATGTTCAGAAACCGCTCCTGAATGTTGAGCGCCCGGACATACCATAACAACAATAGTGAACACAACAGTACAGATACTCTACTTTAGGAACAGAATAAAAAGCCATTAGTTTTGAATAAAAACAACTTTTAAAGAAACACTAATAATATATTTGGTTATCCGCACATCAATTATTCCGATAAATATTTTCCCACAAAAAATCGGATCATTTTTTTGTGGAAAATTTAAAATATAAGACAAGAATTCATTCCTTCAAAACTAATAATCCGATGGAAACTGTAATTCAAAGAGCATTTTATTATTACAATGGAATAAAAAGAATTCAAATTCTTTAGTAGAGTTGCAAGATAAAATAAATTACTTCCTTTAAGGAGATAATTTTATAAATTGTACAAGATTCATTTTTCTGTTTAATGAAGTTTTTTTTATAAATCTTTTGAATATTTTGGGTGAAAACTATTACTATTGAATTCCTGAGTCACCACTAATTGATAGTCAGCCCATCATATGCTGTTCTAATGAAAGAGTTTGTCAAACGTTTATCAAATATTTAATGATAAAAACTTATCCGGGATTAAGAACTTGAAGAAATTGAATTGTTTGGTAGCCAAGTTCAGTTTTCTTATTAAATATAAAATATCTTATATTTAAATTCATTTCAAATAGTGATTAGAACTTAACTAGCTCAATTAAAGTTATTTATTTGCTATAAATAAATCTATTCCTCAATTTTTAAAATGTTTACAAAAATATTATTTTTATTTTTTGTCTTTTTATTACAGAAAATTAATTGTGAGAATATTTGCAAGATTCAATACTTAGCCACTTCTGAGGAAAGAACTACAGCGAAAGGCTACACATTACCCGATGAAATACCTCTTAATGATTACGAAATCATTGAAATGACACAAACATTACTGGATAACAATAAAT
>JAQIXI010002275.1:0-10761 GCA_034700165.1 Galumnidae sp. Gr-Ori-00277
AAGTTATTAATAATTAATATATAAGTTAATTAAAATATAGTTTTTTAAAAAAAAAACATTTATTTTAAGTCAAAATTTTCGAATTTAAATGAAATATTTCATATGATTTAAATAATAAATAGAAGCAAAGTTGAAATAAAGTAAAAAATAAGAAACTCTTAAAACCTTAAAACTTAAAACCCAATGAAAATAGATATAACAACAGTTTTATATAACTTATATCAAAACTTTAAAAATAAACGTTTATTTAAATACAATTTAGTCAAATATCTCAATGGTTTTTAGCGATTTTATAGAATATCTGAGGGGTTATGATAGACTACAATTCAATTCCCTAATAATAACTTTTGAGAAGAACGCTATTCCTTTGGTAGGGCTAACCTTTAGGAGAAGCGATAGTTTGTCTATGAATCCAATTTAGACTCGAAGGGTTTTCGAGAAGCCATCGAATGTGTTCGAGTGAAAACCTATTGAGTCCGACATCAATAACAGATCCAATCATTCGTCTGATCTAAATATCAACAAAAATGAGTTGTTTAAGAGATGTTGAGAACAGACCTGATTATATAAAAATGATTTACACTTTATTTCAAACGAAAATAAATTAATTTTAGTTTCATTTTCTTCATAAATATCTGTCATTGAATTTAAAGGATTGCTTTTCATTTTAAATTCAAGAATTTCTTTGACTGAATCACGAATTTTTTGATTTTCTCCGATTGGAATCTGTTTTGGTGCAAAAGAGGCGAAATCATGTCTTCCCATAAACATATTGAGTACTTTTTCAACATTTTCGATATCAAGCGGTCCTCTAAAAGGATTTTTGTTAAAAAAATATCCATAATTTGATTTATAAAATCAATTACTTAATGACATGACATCTGTTTAGTTCGGAAATAGGAATCATTGAATCTAAAGATTTTGAAGACAATTCATTGGGACTCTCGATGACAGCCAATCGATACAAATAAGTCCTCCATTTGGCATCACTTCGACTGTTGAATCCATTGCCAACTATTTGTGTGCTCTTTATTCTTAATTATCAATAAATTAATGAATTTAAGAGTTAAACGTTTAAATGAAACCTAATTTGTTGTCCATTTCTTTGAAAGTAATTGTTGACAGAATCGGTGATAAAAGAAGGCTTATAAACAGTGTTGACATAAGGATGAGTCAAATCGATATGTGCTGAGTTGACCATTGCGTGGACACCACTGTCTGTACGACTACTGATGGCAAGTCTGGCGCCATATATGGGCTTAAGTTTTGTTTCAATGGCTTTCTTTACGAAAACGATTTAATATTCACTTAAATGTCATTCAATTCAATAATTACTTCGATCTGATATTGAATCGATAGATCAGTTCGTGTCTCGTCTTCCCGTTTAGTGGTTCGCTGAAGACCTCTTTAAAGTTGATTTTAAAAGAAAACTCATATGAAAATTACAGCAAGATCATTTTGGAGAATGCCAAATATTTTATAAAAGGGTTTTATTAAATATTTTATTTCGACTCATTTATTGCTCTACAACTATGAAATGTCATGAATGAGGACCAATAAAATGATAACCAAGATAACTTTTTATAAAACCTTTCCCAGGGCTACGATTTTCCCTCTCAAACCTTTTATATTCTCCAAAATGATGTGTTCTCTTAACTGTTGTCTTAATTGTTGTCTTACGTGAAATCGGTTCCAATATATGAAAATCTCAATAAATATCGACACGTCTGTAGATCTCTATATGAAATAGTTTTTAAATTATAACACATTTTAGTTTAATTTAGTTTAAGTCAGTTTAGTTTAACACAAGTTTTAACTTTTGTTTTGAATTTGATCTGAAAATGAATAAAAATAGTGTGAAAGCAGTAGAGCTCACATTAATGACGACTAAAGGCATCACTCATTGAACTAACGATTGAAGTATTGCTTTATTTCTAATTCTTTTCAAATACAGAAACAATTGACAGACAAACAGTTAAATAGACTTTAAATTAGAGTTAAATCAATTAAAAGCATTAAATATGGCTTCGATTGAAATGATTAAACGGCTGTTAAACAGGAATTAAACGGGAGTTAAACGGGAGTATTGTATTGATGGGGATTCAGATCAGAGTCGGCCGGATCTGAAGTATGGCGTCTTATATTAGCCGAGGAAGAGAGGGCCCGAACTATCTTTGGATTATAAAGTTTGGGGTCCGATACCATACGAACGAAGAAACTTCTTTTGTATCGAAGACTCATTTTTCTCTTACGGTCTAACATAAAGACCTCATCGACGGCCTCGTCCTCAACGTTCTCCTTCTGTTCCACTTCTTTGCGTACTTTAGTGTCCATTTCAATGATTTCAAACAAATCAGACGCGAATTGAGTGATCACTTGTACGGCATAATCGATGTCTGCATCGGTTGCCCGTTGAGCGCAAACACAGAATCTGATGACATACTTTTCATTGAGTGATGCGGGTACCATGTGCAATTTGCCAGATGCATTTATTGATGACAATAACTTCTGATTTATTGTATTCGAGCCCTTCATTCATAGAAAGAGAAGTGAATTAATAATTAAGTGATAATAAATGGTTTATATATTACTTTAAGTCTAAAGCAGACTAAACCCAAGCGAACGGAATTCATTACTTCAAATCTGTCGTCTTTTCTGATCAATAGTTCAAAACGTTTTGCGAGCCTTACGTGCTTTCAATACAATCAATACTTCAATTAAATAAATCAAATTAATAAGATATAGGTTATAGCTTTTTAAGCATGCTCATTTAGCTCATTTACGTTTATTTACACTATTAGTTACTCATTTACTCTCATTTATAAATTGAAATCGAAAATGACATCAATTAATGATTAATTAAATAATTCCTAATTAATGATTTGGTGAAGAAATTTGTAATTATTTCTTAAAGCAGTTGTTTTGAGAGGATTTGGTTTTTATATTATTTTAGTTTTGAAGCCAAATATAATTAAAAGTTTCAACTCTTGCGATAAACATTTGAAAAATGATTGCATTGAACGACAATTTTTTCTTTTTGTCTGAAAGGAATCATCGCTCAAATAGTATTGAATTTTATCATAAATTAAATTAAATATAAATAATTAAATGATTTTTTTTGTTTCAATATATTACTTCTCGAATGTATTTCTGTAGTCCTTCGACGCCGTAATTACGAATAACGAACCAAAGTTTAAGTGATCTAAATCTTCGACTGAGAGGTATTCCCCAGTGCTGTAAACAGTAGTCATACGAATCAAGTTTTTAACAAATGAGTAATGAATTTAAGTTCATAAGAATTCGTTATATTAATTACTCGATAATCGATTGCTTTTTCAGAGAAGCTGTGCTGCAAATAAAGGGGATCGACAACCAATGCCTGAGTCAGTTTGAAACGATCTTTGACCCTGATCATTTGAATTTTCAAGATATAGTATTGATTCAAAAGGAACAAAACTAACCAGAGTAGAGAACAATCAAAATTGACCAACATCCATTTGCTTGGATTCATATTGAAAGAGGACGCGTACTATCGATTGAAAACATTTTTTTCGTTAACAAATGGTTTTAAATAAAACTCAAAATATATTTTATAAAAAATATCTGAAATGAATTCTTTAGATAAAAGACAATATTTTAATAAACAATTTGTTAATCAATTATTTATAATTGAAAAGAATTTATAACCAAAACTTACTTCAATTCCATTAAATAAATATTGAAATTCTGGACAAATGAAAGCACTTCCGGCATAAGCGGCGTCCACGTGAAGCCATACATCTTTTAATTCAATTCAATTATTTTAATTATACAAAAAGGTCTCATTAGAGTTACATTAGATAATAGTTTATTTACCAAATGTTTTAATGATTTTTCTTTCTTTAAAAATTTTTTTTATCAAAATAAATGTTTTGGTATTTTTTTATAAATAAAATTTATTCCATTTAAAAAAATATAAGGCATTTATGTTTTAGTAAATAAAAATTTGGTTTTTAAAAGCTAAAAGCAAATGAAAGAAATAAGAACTTGGTTATTTCTAAATAATTTTGTATTTAGGATTCGAGTTATATATTGGTTGAGTAGAATCGAGAGATTTCTCCAAAAGAGATGTGAAAAAATCGATTTACAACTTTTCAAATGCTTTTTATGTCAAAAATGATAATTTTTGAGTCAATCAAAAGGTTTTCTTCTATAAAAAGTTTTCCGAAATTCAATTTATTTTTAATATAATTGATTAAAAGGACAGAAAGAGAGTTAACCCATACATTGGATGTGTAGTTCTCATAAAAGTTTTACTCGATTATAGCTAAGGTAATCCAATTAAAAACTATAAACTTTTGTCTTTTAATTTGTTATTAAATGAAACATAAGTTTTAAAAATAAAAAACAAAGTATCAAGATAAAATACTTAAATACAATATAAAAGTAAAGTAACAATTTGGACATACCTTCTCTCTGACAAATGGGTCCAATTTCATTGAGTGCATCAAAAGAACAACAAGAAGTAGTGCCGAGAGTGGCCGATACGAAGAATGGCACTAAACCTGAGGCCCGATCCTCTTCCATAGCTTTAGCCAAAGGATTGCCTCTAAGAGTGAAATTTTGGTCGGTATCCAGGATTCTAAGTTTGACGAATCCAATCATCGCTGCCTTTTCCACACATGAGTGAGCCTTAAGTATAAAACATTGAATATTAAATTATGTAAATTCAATGGAAAACTTTTATTTGACTTCTTTAGAACAATATCCTATTAATTTCGAGAGTAGTATTCCTTCTTCGATGAAAGGCTGTGTTTGCTTCAGAGCTTTCATGGCGTTATGTCGCGCCGCCAACAGTGACACTAACACACAATCACTGGCAGATCCCTATTAATTGAAATATCACTCAATAGACAATAGCATACAATTACCGTAAAAGTAATTAATATTTCCTCCAAATTAAAAATAACTCAAAATTCTAAATAAGTGTAAAAAAGGGCTGAAAATAATTTCATTGAAATCAAATCAATTAAATCCGGAAAATTATGTAAACCATTGAAAGTATTAAATACCTGAATAACTCCACCGCCTTTGCTTTTATGATTAGAGAGGCACAAGAATTCTTGAGGCAAACCAATCATTTTTCCGATCCAATCCAACATTATTATCTCTAACTCAGTACAGACAGGACTCGCCGCCTATATATCAATTAATCTCTAAATTAATTAATCATTTTTAGAATTTTAACGAAAACTGTTGAATGACTTAAAGGCAAACAATGAATATTAAGTTTTTCTCTAATAAATGAGTTTTTCAAGTCTATAGTATATCAAGTTTCTAATGATATATTTTGAACTTCAAAATTTACCTGCTTCATTTATTCTAATTTAGGTATTCTAATAGTATGTTTCATATGGATTCTATTTGAATTTTTCTCTATTTTTCAATTGAAACCAATTTTTAAATAAAATTAAGTTCAATTAAAAATTGATACAAGTTAACTTTGATATATGTCTAGAGTAGTGGTAGGAGGAACACCCAAAGGATCCGATTCCAGAGGGGTCTTTTTCAGAATGGTTTTAAATACTATTTTAAGTAGTTTTTAATATTTGGATTATTTTACGATTCTTTGGTTTCTCTTATGGTTCAGTCATTTATGGTTTAAAATAAAGGCTAAAAACTACAAATTCTCAGTTTTTGTCAAAAAAAACAAATTTCAGGATTATAGGACTGCTTTTTCAAGAAAGTGACAACAAATGATTACAATACTATTTTCTCTTCAGTTTTTAAGATTTTAAACCAAAAATTGAAATCAAATTCGGTTTTTATTATAAAATAAAATTTTCTAAAAATAACAGAAAAGTCTCTGTTTTATGAGTTTTGGAGTTAAAAACACTCTTTGATTAGAATATTATGTAATTCATCATAAAATATGATAAAAGTCAGTGAAATTATGTATTGAAACCGAACTAAAAATCTTTAATTAGAATTTCTAAAACTAAAATATTCATTATATTCTTAGTCAAAGTATTTGAAAGCTGCTTTCGGAAACATTAATTTTAAATTTTAGCCTGGCATAATTAGCTCTAATGCTCTAAATGACAATATAAGTTTATTCTTTAGATAAGTCTTGTTCTACCTTGCTCATTATTAAATCATGCTAGCTTAATCATATCTTAACCATTTATCTTAAACATATTTGATAATAATAGTTAGATTAACCAAGGCTTTTAAAAAACAATCTTTCCTAGAATTTTCGTGAAAATATATAATCTTAATAATTTTTAATTTTGAAGACATTCAACTTTGAAGTACTGTTTCATAAAATTATATAAAGATTAAAGAATTTATTTAGTTTTCAAATAAATATAAGTTTAGAACTATATTTAATTAAAACAATTTTTTGATAATAGAATAAATATAAAATTTACCCAGGAGAATCCGACACATCCGATGGCATCTGATATCATATCGGCCAAAATTGAGGGATAAGAATTGCCAGCGGGGAAGTAGGCGTGAAACCTCGGGTGTTGCCAATGAGTGACTCCGGGCATAATGTATTTTTCAAAGTCTTTCATGATTTGATCCCAATCTTCTGAACGTTTTGGTGCCGAATCGGGTAAAAAATCTTTCAAATACCCCGGTTCGACATCCGGGGTAACTCTTCTTTTAGAGATTGTCTCCAAGTAGTCAGCGATGTAGTCAACCATTTGTTTTCCGCGGCGACGAAACTCTTGTGTATCCATTTGTTTGCACTCTTTGTTTTCAAAGTAATTTTCTGAAGACTTTTCAAACTCAGAGGACGTGACGAGAGTTTCCTTTCTGTCGGCTGTTGTCGTGGCTGTTGTTATCTTAGTGTTGGCAGTCGACGGCATTTGTGGTGACTCCGGACAATTCGGTCGACCGAGAAATGAACGACAATCGCCAAAAAGGCGCAAATAACACATCCAATCGAAGTGCCACAGTTTGGATCAATTACTCAATACTTATGTGAAAGCAATTGCTATCAAATCAGAGAAAGAAAATTGTCTGAAAGCACTTCACTCTGAATGGTTTTCGATTGATTTGAACGTAATTTGATTCAAAATCGATTGAAAAGATCTGTTGTGGACATTGTCCGCACTCTTATTGCACTCATTTCAAGAGTTGACAACAACTTATTCAACAGTTTTACTAATATTTGATTTTCAATTATTTATTTAATTATCAGATTTTAAAAGTTTTGGAGAAAAAAATTATTAAAAAAATTATTATTATTTATTAATTGATTGATTGAAAAAACAAAGAAAATAATAGATGCGAAGGGAAATCATGACACTTGACAGTGACTTTACTTCAATAGATATCTAATAAATTGAGTGCCAATCTTTGCAACCTTTCCAACCGCTCCAACCGTTCCAACCAAACGGAATCGGTTTCTAAGGAGACGCTCTTATATGAGATGTATTGGAAGTGAGAAATTTTTCTCTCATTTAAAGCGGTCTTCGAGTGCACCATATTTTCATTTGATAGCCTTCTTTTCAATTAACTAAGAATTCAGAGGAACGTCGTCTGTGACCCCTTTATGACCCCTCTCTCACATATATTTATAGAGAATAAATTGTCATCTCTTTAATAAGTTGTGAGCGGAAGGCATTCGTGTTTAAAAATATTCCCATTTTTATGGGAATAATCAAAGGAAGCGATGATGTATTGTATAACTCATTGTCTGCACAATACTTATAACTCACTCTTAAATGAGTGTTCAGTTATGTCAAAATCGATTACTGACCAAAATTCCAATGAATTTTTGCATTTCACACAAATATAATTGTGTCTAGTTAAATTATTGTTTAATTATTGCTGAATTATCACCTTTTAAAAATAGCCCACTTATTATTTTACCACCAGAACATTTTATTGAGAAATAGTTTAATAAAAATAATTATGGCAAAAGTTTAATCTTTTAAATGATTTCATAAAATATTCATAATTAGGAAATTTTTCACTTAATTTTTTTGGAATTAAATGAAAAATATTTTCAAAGAATTTATAATTTACTTCTTTTTATTTAAAATAATTTTTATAAATTCAGTATTATTTACATTTAAACTCATAAAACATAAAAACAAAATTTTTCTTATAAATAAGTTTTTTTTTAATAATACATTTATTGAATAAATGGCATACACTCGATTTTCCTTGATAAAATCTTGATGAATAGGAATAAATTTTTTTTTAATTACAACTTTGCAATTTCCTTACCGTATAATGAATATATTTTTTTTAAAAATACATTATTAAAAGTATTGTAAATAGATTTTCAAATATTAAATAAAGAAACGATACATTAATTGCTTTTCCAATAATTTTTGCTAAAAATATTAAACTTTCGATGAATTTTCACATAAATACTATTTTGACGATTAATTCAATGAATATAATAAAAAGTTAAAAATATAATAAATAAATCAAAATTTTTATAATAAAATAATTCTTTATATGAATTTTTAAAAAAAGAAATGACTGAAAAGTAAATTAAAAATTAATTTTATTTTTATTTGAAATATTTTCAGTTCTAATGACCAGAATTTAAAGATTGTTCTCATAAACAAAAAATTCAATTAATTTAAAATATGGTTCGAAGTTAAACATTAATCAAAACTCTTTGAGAGAATCGATGAGATTTCAAAGATTTCAATTAATGGTGGGTTCGAATCACAGATAATTCTTCATTTATTCTTCATTTTCATTAGAAAATTCCATAAATTAGCGAATCTTTGTCTGAACAGTGAGTCGATTGGAGTGAAAATAATTTATGTGATGGCATTCAAAACACTTTCTCATAGAAAGCCGGTTCAATCATTCATAATTTTTGTGATAAGTTTGTGGTTCATCCCTACAGCACTGCCATCACCACAACGCCATCAGCAGTAAGTCGTGGGAGACTTTTTAACGCAGAGCCAAAATCAGCAAAAATTTTAATGTATTTCGACTTCTGAGAGAAGAGGACCCCCGCCGGCACTCATTCCCTGTGAGCGCAACAATGACTAACCGTTAAAAACAATATTCAGTTTTGCGAACAAAATAAATAAAGACTATTAAACACTACACTATTCCTCAATAAACTAATACCAATGAATCGCTTGACTGACAATTATTGTCTCTCTGTCTAAGTCTTTCTCTGTTTAACATTACTTTTTATGATTACAATGAAAATCAAAATAAAATATGAATTGAGACAAACATAAGGATATGAAGAATATCTACAAAACACACATCCAAACAATCATTGTTTAGACGGCCTTAACATTAGGTGACAAATGAATACTCAGGTGTTGTCCAAGAGTTAGAACACCCGAATCTAATTGAAACGATGTCTAACAACTCACGAACAATGTTTGTTAAAATGAGTTTTCTTTTTTCTAATACTTTTGTGAGTTGTCCTCTCACTGTCCTCTGCCTTTTCTCTGCCTTTTCTCTGCCTTTTCTTTGCATTTCCGTTGCAATAATACTTCAAACAAAAGTTACCCATTTAATTTAAATTCAATAATCTATCAAAATCTAAATCCTTTTAATTATATTACAGTGAAGTGATATAAGAGTCGATAAGAGCCCATTTGGTTTTGGGTAAAATCATTGACAACTTTTAAAAGTTTATAATATTAAACACTTTTACTGTTATTTATATAGGATTTTATAATTTGTTGATCTTATCGGTGATTTGGTGGTGCCTTTGGGGTTAACTTTATTGTCATCTGTATATTAAACAAACACTTTATATGTCGAACAAAAATATTGGTATTTTGGGTGTTCGACATATAGAGGTTTTTCTGTATTATAATATCAATGAAAAAGTTGGTATAAAATGTCAAAAGTGTAAAACACATGAAATAATTCAAATGAATAAGACTTTTAGTGCACAGCATTAGTAAAGTGAAGAACATTTTCTCATCACAATTACGCTCTGATTCTAAGAAAAAAAGACCTTTTCGGTGCACAAACAGATAAAAGTTGACCTTTCCTTAAGCCTTAGACAATCGTCAAAATGTATTAAACTAAGGTTTACCTGAGCTTCTCCTAAATCATGATCATTGTGTCTGTCAAAGGGGAAGACCAATGAGAGCCCTAATTATTTTACAGCCCATCATTAAAGTGTAGGCGAACATGAAGTAGCAGTTAGTGGGTCTCTGTGTCTATTGTCCGTCACTGTATTTCACAGCCATAACCTCAAGCGATGTAATAATGACTTTCAAACAGCCATTCGTTACGGCTTTCTCTTCGCATTAAAACACAATTGTTTTGGTGTTTACTTCAATTCAATCAAATTTTATTCTATTTTTATCATTTATTATATTATCAAGATCATTTCAATGTTTTAGAATTCATTATATTTAAGTAAAGCAAAGAAAAATTAACAATTTATTAAAGCATTGACTCAATTAAATTTAAATATAAGTTAAGAGTCAATTAATGAAATTCATTTATTAAGTGTTTATAATCTTTTAATAAGAGTTAATAAAATTATAAATAAAATAAGTTTTAAAATTAGAAAAAAATAGAACTCACTTAACATCTCTTAAAATCTTCTAACCTTTTTTTATATTTTATATTTCAGTTGTTTGATAAACAATTTTAGCAAGCTAATGCGATAAAGATTACAAAGTTAATTTGTAAATTCACTTTAGTATCTCAAATACTCCCTTTTATTATAACGAAAGTTATTCGAAAAACCACTCGTCTATCGTAAAGCAGTTTATTTTTATAACCGTATTATCTTAAGGGCCATAAAATTATGTGAGC
>JAQIXI010002276.1:0-10761 GCA_034700165.1 Galumnidae sp. Gr-Ori-00277
GTTGTTTTTCACTTATAGTAAAAATTCAGTTTTGTTTTTGTGAATGAATTTCAGTTCAATCAATAGATTTGTTTACGAGAAAACTTCGTTTATAAATCTCTAATTAATATATATTTTTCTTTATCTCTGTTTTAAATATTATTTTCTGTGAATAAAGAAATTTTAATATTTAAGATAGAGTGGACCAAGTGGACCATGGTCACTCATTTTGTGAAATTTCGGACAAATCAATTGACAAAAAAATCAATCAATTGATTGATAGTATGTTTCAAAGTAAAGAGCATTTGATCCGATCTTCTGATCCATCGCTTTGGGGTTTTGCGGGCCTCGACTTCAACGATGACGACCGGAATCACAAGTAATCAATCATTTCTTTATTTCTTTTATTAAAATCGATTCACATTTTAAATGAAATCATTTTTAAAACAGTCTTTCGATCCGTTTATGGAATGCTTTGAATTCAAAGATTTTCAATGTTTTAATCGTTTTATTGGTTTTAATCGACTTTTTCGTAATCATTTCACTTATTCTAATTGACTCAGATTGGATTCAGGGTAATTCACAATAATTATATTGTTTATTTTACTCCTAACAAATATTCTAGGTGAAAATATTTATTTTTTCAATTTCAAAAAGAGTTGTTATTATTTATATATTTTTAGTTTAATTTATTGAAACAAAATATTTTTAATTAATTTCAGTTATTTTTAGATTTTAATTAAATTATAAGTACTTTGAGTTTATGAACCATAGGTTATATCTGACCAAAAGGGAAGTCCTATCCTATTGTTATCCAAAAAATGTCAAAAAATATTATTTATTTGATTTTTAATTCAAATGAATTTTGAAAATAAGTTAAAAAATGAGAATTTAATGATAGAAATGATTTTATTTGTGATTTAATGAATGAATATTTATATAGAAATTAAATCTCATTTTAATTAAGTGCTACGAATACAATCCCAGCCTGAGATTACCTGGGATTCCCAGGTATTACTCTAAATATAGTGATTTAATTTAAATCGAGAAAAAACTTTTAAAATTAGATTTTTTAATGATTTACATATTTTTATATTTTCATAAATATTTATTGATTTATTTATAAGAGTTTTAAAATGTTTTTCTTTTGTACTGAAAGACCCGAATTGGAAGCCAAGGATAAACTGCACGGATTTGATAAATAATACAATATATGAGTCGTATTCAACTCATATGAGTCCAACTTTGCTCAGAATTCAACACATTTTGTCTTATATTTCGTTAACAATTATATCGTTTTTCTTCGTTGAAGTAAGAAATGACAACATTTGTGGTCTTTTAGTCCATCTCTAGTGTTGAAGCGATACTTCATTTTTGTTAAACTAGTTTAAAAGTGCAAATGATCAAGGTGACTTAGGTTGAACTAATCTATTCCTTAGCGTTTTTTATCTGAATATTGATCGACAAAAATAAAGATTATTAGTAAAAGTGTTGAGAAAAATATCTTTTTCTGACAAGAATTGAGTTCTGCTCTACTTTTAAATCTCATTAAAAGTAGGAAAAGAAAGAACACAAAATCGATTGAAATGTAGTCCTTTTGAAATGTTTGCATTAAATAAGACATTTATTCTTTGAGAAGTTGAGTGCATCTGTCGGTTCCCACTTGTGATGGACTGATCACTGCATAGGAATTCTAAATACAAAAATCTATAATAATTTTGATTTGTTTTTCATTGAAAAGGTATTAATGCGAATATTCAGCGGAAAATCCAAATTATTTATAAAACCGTTTGATTTAATGGACGGAATTCTCGTTAATATAGTATTTATTTTAAGTCTTGTATTCTATTTTCATACCTCTTATAACACCAAAACTGGTGGCAAACAGTCAACTGTTCTGATAATTGTATTGCGTTTGTGGCGAGTCTTCAAAATAATCGGTTCTTTAATAGAAGAATCGCAACAAAAAATATTACAAACATTAAGTGTTTGCGAGAAAGAGAAGAATCATTGCGAACATAAAATCGATATCCTGATACTCAAAGTAGAAGACCTCGAACATGAAGTGGCGTATCTCAAAGAGAAGCTGAAAAAGACAGCAAAGGATAACTCGGCTTATATTCAGCAACTTTTAGAAGGAAACTCTAGGAAAGCTCATGCAAAACGTACTCAATCGTCACAATCGTACTGTCCCTGTCGTAAAGACAGCTTCAAAATGACACAACAAATCGAACCCTTTATTAGATCAGAGAAAGATTGCGCTCAAATTAATTCTACTTTTGTTGATATCGAAACACAATCATTGGTTTCAGAACTAGAAATTAATGGAAAAGCCGTCGATTTGGATGTTTTTGCAAAGAATTTGGCGCAAAGTATTACAACTGATGTAATAAATGCCGTTTTCGACAAAAATCATTGTCACTCAAATCAATCATTTGATGAATGTTTGTCGGAATCGTCGGCTCTCAGACCAAAACTAAATGTAATGCAAAGTCAAAGCAATAAATTAAGAATCAGTCCGTCATCTGATCGCCACTCATATAAAAAACTCATCAATAATTCAATCATAAAGCCATCAATTTTTAATGACTCAGACATTTATTCAGGCCTTTACCTCATCTCCGATACTTTGAATCATTCGAAACCAAATCAGTCCAAAACTAATTCAAGTCTAGATTCGAGTTCAGCTGCACATCAACTCAATGAAGAACTGGATATCGAACGCATCAGAAAAGTCGACTTTAATATCAATGATCGGGTATTTTCAAGTTTTTCTCATTTTTTTTGTTCTTTTAAATATTTAAACATTTTATTCATTTTCAGGACATTCCTCTCAGTTCACTATAATTTGATCTCCGATTTCAATATATTGAAAACAAACCAAAAAATATTTTACTAAATAATTGACTCTATTTTATGACATTATCTGAATCTATGCCAAAGTATTATCTAATTTGCACTCAAATATAGGAAACGATGTCCTAAAAAGTGGAAAATCTATTTTAATTTAACTTTTGAAACACTAATCTCAATATGAATCTCACAATTGATCCAAGATTACTTAAAATCCTTTAATAACCACTTAATCATTTAGAAAAAAAAATAGTTTGAATAAAATAGATTTTTCCCGTTTTGGGTCATCACTGCTTTCAATTCATTATTTGATTAAAGATTAAGTTTTCTCAAAGTCTAGTCTTTTATAAAATTGAAATGTTATTAATATCCGTTGATTTTCTGACCAAAAAAAAGAAAAGAAAAGATTATCGAAAATTGATCTGAAATTCCAAAAATAATTTTAATTTTATAAAAGTCAGTGAATTTTATTTTAATTCAAATAAGTTTTAGTAAATTTTAAGAATCAATTTAAATGTAATTATAATAAATATATTCATTGAGAGAACGAGTGTTTTCTTTTAATAGATTTTCCGATTATATTATATAATAATATATATATAAGTTTACTGCTATATATTTATATAAGATATAAGCAAGTAAAGTTTGATCTAAATATTGAAATAACTATTTTTGATCTGTTGTTCGAAACAATAAATATTCAACAAAAATGTCTAAAAGAGTTCATTATTTTTTAGAAATCATTGTCGCTCTCATTGTCTTCGGCTTTAGGTTTAGTTTTAGTAATTTCTTCGACAATTTTCTTACGTTCAGTCTTTCGAGTGTTTGTGAGGTTAAGAATTTCCATTTCGTCTTCACTGTCCAAATCTGATGCGTCGTCGTCTTCGTCCTGATCTAAATCCAAGTCTGAGTCGAGACTATCGTCTTTGTCTGCGTCTAGAATTGATCCAAACATCCGAACTCTTCCAGTGGTGGCTTCTCTTTTATTAGCAATAGTGACCGTTTGGGGCGGTTTTCTGCCTTTTCCTAATCCTTCACTTAAAGTGTCGACCATTTCGTCGTTCTCTTCACCAATAATTTCATCTGTGTTTCCATTTGTCTCTGATTCTGTTCTGAGTAACTCTTCCTGTTTCATCTGTTCAACCATTTGTTTAATCTGTTCCTCTCTTTGCTGTCGAATACATATAAATAAAGAAAATTATCTCTAAAACAAAAAAAAACCTGTATTTTTAGAATTTCTGTTTCTTCGATTTCTTCTAATTGTTGTTCGAGGAAAGTAAGGCAACGGAATTTCGTTATATAAAGTTCATAGATATCCGCCAATTCTTCTTCCAGTCTTTCGTATTCATCCATAAAAGCCGGACTTTTTTTACACACAATTTATGAAATTAAAAAACTTTTCTTTAAAGACTTACCGAACAGAACGAAGTGTTTGAAGTCTCTTTTGATTTCTATCAAGTTCACTCTTTTTCTTGTCAATTTTAGCATCTAGGTTAGCCTCATCAGCGGCCACGTTATCCATTTTATAGTTAATATTTTCGATTTCATTTTGAAGTTCTCTAATCGAGTCTTTAATACTTTTCTCAATTTCTGGGATCTCAAGATTTCGGGCCAATACTACAGCCCTTTGTTCCTAGATTACAAAACAAGAAAACAATTACAAACACTAAATATATAAAAATACCCTGGTCTCAATTTCTTGTGCGAGCAAATCGTAGAGATTAGCTCCTTTTTGAGTGATTTCTGACGCCAATTGACGCGAAACTTTCAATTCATTTAACTTTTGAACGAAATTTGTATTAATTATTGATTTTTAATTGTTTATATCAGACCTGAGTTGTTAGGGATGAGTCCGATAAGAGACTCTCTACGCCGTCGATGTCATCATTTTGTTGGGGGTCTGACTCTTTTGATGCTTCGTATAAGAGTTTTGCGATTTTAATCAATTCTTGAACGGCGTGTCCGTCAGCCATATATACCTTTTTCGTATTGAGACTTATCTGAGCTTTTGTGGCCTAAAAATAAATTAGTGGACCCTTTCATACATTAGTAGATATATTGAAACCAACCATTGTTTGAGCACAGGTTCGAACAAATATAACCCGATCCTGTTCTGTGTCAATATCACCCAGAATCTCAATGGACGGATCAAATCTATTGATGAGCCACTGAAGAATCTCTGCCACTAATGGAAAGTTAGGATTACGAAAGTTTTCCAACGATACTAATCGGGGATAACCCAAAGCTCTCAACATTTCAGTAAAATCTTAAAAAAGTTATCAAGGTATAGTATAATTTATTAAATAATTTTATAATAAATACTTCTGAGTTCGCGATAAGACATTCTTAAAAATTAGTGACAATTTTCGTGAAATTCCTGTTTTGTTGTGATTTCGATGTTTTGTCGACTCTGTTGTCAACTGTTTTGTTGCTAACGACAGACCAAACTTTAAGACAAAAATAATTCTCATATGTTTTACATCGTTTTTACCTCAAAATGAGTGAATTCAAGTAATAAAAGTAATAAAAATATCGTAATTTAATTGAATTTGTTTTTTAGAAATGTTTGGGAAATCGCGGCTCAACTCTCACGAACTCATTCACAAAATGAGAGACCAAACGGTAATTCAAATATCGTTGTTGTCGGCAGTAAACACGGGGTAAATCACTTTTTACAATCAAAATATCTCGAATAGGGATTGAGTGGGTTGAAGGGGTCGAAGGGGTCAAAGGGATGGTGTGTCCACTAGTATCCACTATTTTATAATTATTAATTTAACAAATTGTTTTTTCACTTCTGTATTATTATATACAGAATAATCTTGCAAATATTTTATAGAATTTAATGGAATCTTTATTTCATTTATAATTGAATGACTGGAATCCAAATTGAATTTACATAAAAAAGTATTAGAAAAATTAGATTGATTTAGCATGTACAATTTGAACAGAAGTACAATCTGTAATACAAATCTGTATATTTACTTTATACTTTTATTTTATAATTCATTTTAAATTCATTTATAATTAACTTTATTTTCAATAATTATAAGTAAATTTCAGTATTTAATTAATAACTCAATTGTTTTATTTAAATTAGAAAAAGGGTATCGACTCTCAAATTAGTTCTAATAAAAAGTTTTTGATGTAAAGACATAACCCCTTTTCACTATCCATTTATTTGATGAAAAGTATTTTAATTAACTTAATTTATATTAAAATTGACTGAAAAAATAGGGAAAAACGAGTCTTATTTATCGATTTATTGATAAAAGTGAAGCCCCGAAAGCAACGGTCGCTTTAGAGTATTTGTTCGCCAGAAAACAAAGTAATAATGAAAAGGTAATCAACAGATCTGTCATTTGGTGTCAATCATTCGATAAATGCCATTAGTTTTAATGTATTAAACAATTCTTATTTCAGATGAAAGAAGTCTGTAATATATGGGAATTGGGCGGAGGAGTGCTCTTCACTAATTTGATTGAATTCGCGATCAATGAATCAAATTTAGAGTTAGTTTTAAAATTATTATTTCCTTTAAAAACAATTTATTTAAAATATAGGACCACTTCAGTGGTTTTAGTTCTGGATTTGTCGACTCCAGAAGAAATCATAATAACTGCAGAAACTCTTTTGAGTGCTGTTCGCGAACACATCTCTAATATACTTAACAAAAGAAAAGACAATTCTCTCCTTAACTTTTTAAAAGAGAAAAGTATTGAAAGAGTCAGTGATAAACACGAAGACATACAACGGATAAATCCATTTACAGTTCCATTACTAATAGTGGGAACAAAATATGACATTTTTCAGGTAATTCTTATAATTATCTTTAATTTAATTAATTTAAATAAATAGGATTTGGATCCGGAAAAGAAGAAACTAATGGTTAGATATTTGCGAATTTTAACGCATTCATTGGGCGCTCAATTGATGTTTGTCTCCACAAAATCAGAGGCTCTGATGAATAGATGTCGAAATGGTTTGAATCACTTAACATTCGGAACACCATTGGATTCGCCCGGATTTCACTTCGATTATACGAAACCGATTGTCATTCCTTTCGGAGGCGATTCTTTTCAAAAGATCGGTTATGACTCTATCGATACCGTCAAACGTATGTATGTCCAGATATTTCCACAATTGGTTACAGAAATGGTGATTCCGGACGATCCGGCCAAAGACATTAATTTCAAGGAAAGAGATATCGATATTATTAGAGCACAAAAGGATAGCGTAAGAAAAGATTCAAAGAAAAGATTATATTAATTTATAATCTATTTATTGAAATACTAGGAATTGGAGGCCTTTAAGAAAAAACTTGAATTTAAACAAAAGACAGAATTCAACAAAATTTAGCCTTAATTTGAGGGTCCATTCGATCGAAGTTTTTGTTATTGGTTTGACTCAATTGAAGCCAAGTTTTCAATAAAAATATTGTTTCATCGATTTGTAGTTCACTCGCTTCCAGTTTTTTAATATTTTTGTTAACTCTTTCTAAAAGTTGGTTATCGTGTGAAGAGAAAGAGTTCTTCAAGTCTTGAATTTGTTGGTCCACGTCTTGAACTGATTGCTGTTGTTCTAGACTTAAGATAATAGCATCAATGAGTGTCTTCTTTTCGAGAGTGGATTTATTTTGTTGGACTTCAAAAAGTCGTCGCGTAATGGCGTTGACCACAGATTGATAGCATCTCTCGAGTGTTAGTCGACTCATATCTGTTATGTCGACACTAAATAAGAAATAAGTTCTCGACGGCGCGTAATCTGTCGTTTTGGGGCACTGAAGAACTTTTAACAAACCGTTAATTAATAGATTATAAGTCAATTGTTTGGCCTCTTTTGATGGAATCATAGCTAAGTCTTCGATTTGTTTTTGCTGTAAAAACTTTTTATCGATTAATAAGCGATAAATTCGCGCACTTTTACTACAAAACCTATTTTGAACGATAGAAGACAAACAATTCTCTATTAATTTATCCAAAGTTCGCAAAATATTAACGGAAAACATTCCATCGCTTCGGTCCTCACTTTTAACTATAAATCTATAGTTGAGGTCTTCCTGAAAGCAAATGAGATACTGTTCTACTTCTAAAGCATCGGAACAGACTTTAGTTGAGAGCGCCTCTCGAATGATGTCATGTTTCGAAAGGGGAACCGTTTGAGGGGCCATATCGTGAGTCTTCACTTCTGACAGTCTTAGAATAATTCGGGCCAACTCTCCAGCGGTTGAATCTTCGTAATGAGTCTTAATTGCGTCGACAATAGTCTCGTCGCGAAGATATTGATTAAATCGCTTTGAATTGATTTTGAAGTAAACGTTTAAATCCTTTTGTTTGGTCTTTGAATCACAACTTGTTTTTCGTTTCTTTTTGAGGGGTTCTTCACATTCTTCCGTTTTAATAGTGCTGTCCATCTCTTTCTTGATTTCAACAGTTTTTTCGTTTACTTTAATTAAACTCAAATTGATTTCAGGCAAAAGATAGGGATCGATGTCTTCATTCTTTTTCTTTGATTTAATTAAAGTGAAGTCATTATCACATAAAGTGTGGGACCTTTTAATGAAATGCATTGAAACCAATTTAGTGAACACTTTATATACGTTTTGGACCAAATCTTCGGTCTTCTGGTCGATAGCCTGAGATATCCGATTAACCACTGATTGTATGATTTGACTCATTGTCATCACTCCGTTTCTGATAAGTTCTTCGGTCATATACTCTGCCTCATCGCCCAAAAGGATTTTTGATACATAAATAAACTTCGGATATCTTAATATCGTTAACACTTCTTCCACTTGAATGTCATATTCGATAAAACCTCTGGAACTGGTCTCAAAAGTGACGAAATTGTGTTGAATTAAAGTGATTAAAGACTTCTTAACGTTTTCGACCGATTCTTTCGTTTCTTTGACGATAAGACCCAAAGGAGACAATCCGTTGTCTAACAAAAATTTGGACACTTTGGCCACTATTTCACCGAAATATTCAGATAATAAAAGATAAGATAATTCTATTTCAAACGTCATTTCATTCAATTGTTTTCTTAAAATTTATTATTAATTAAAAGCTTTAAATGTTTTCATTAAAATTTGTTGGCATTTAAATTGTTTGCTATTCATATATCACTTCATTAAAGTTTTGAAAAATAAGGTTTCATTGAATAAACAAAACACTGAAATAATAATACTTGACTTTAATTTTTTAAAACCTTATTTAATAAAATGCTTAAAAGGGGTCTTAAATAATTGACGTCTTTTAAAGTTTATTCTAAGATAATGAACATGACTTTAGCAAACTGACTTGGTTAATTTAAACCTCACGTAACCTAGCTGTACATTAATGCGATTTGAAATCCGTTAATGTCATTATACCTTACCATGGTATAATATATATGATGTCAATTAAACAATTAAAAGTGGACCCCATTTACTATTTATCTGTAAATTTAATGAAAGAAATTTCATTCAGTGTTCAGATGTTTGAGGAGAGTCTCGACGGCCAACACATCTCTTTTGAAAGTAACCTAAAATCAGTTTTATTTATTAAAATTGTGAAGAATTGGTCCAAACTTACTTTGAAATACTTTTCTGGGTTGACGTCAATTAATTTAATCTGAGAAGAAGTATATCTCTGAACCAAATCCAGACATTCAGTATTGTATTCAAAGTCGTCTTCTGAGCACTAAATCATTTAAAGTCAATAAATTTTGTTTTTTTTGTGCTTAAAATGAATTTAATGTTAAGAAAATTTAATTCAAATTGAGTTTAAGCGACAAATATTTGTTCAAAAGAGTAATTACTTGATTGTAGGCCTCTTTTATGTATTCATATCGAAATGCTTGAGGGGTTTCACTCGCATAGTATTCACTTCTATTCAACGCTTTGTCCATAAACTTATCCTCTGAAACGAGAAGAATAGTTGAGGTCAATCTGCAAATAATTCCCGACGACTATAAGTTTTTTAGTAACAAATGATTTCAAAATTTGTTTAATTACCCCATATTTTAGTGCTGAAGAAACCAAATTAGTTAAGAGCTGTTCCTCGAGATAAGGTCGGGCGCCGTCGTGTATGACTATAATATGCGGTTTTGGCCAATCATTAGTTTCAATGGCTTTAATGCCATTTGCAATGGATCGGTGTCTGGTTGTGCTCCCAATCACTAACTCTATTCTTTGCGGAGCATTAAATGAAGAGATAATTGTTTCCATCAAATGGCAGTTTTCAGAGTCGGAAACGACAACTATTTTGCCGATCCATTCAATCCTTAATTTAAGAAATGTTTTAATTAAATCTATTTTCTAAAAAAATACTAAAATACCGGACAAATGAGTTGATTGTGTGATATATTAAGGGTTTACCACAAACAGTTGTGTATTGTTTCGGTAAAACATTGGTTTCATTAAATCGTTGTCCACTTCCGGCGGACGGAATCACTGCATAAGTTCTGATATCTCTGTCTGACATTAAGAGGTTTGTAATGAAAACAATGTGTAAGTCATGTGACTCTCAAACACTCATTCATTCAAATATTTGTTGTTTTGTTTACGTTTTTTAAATAAACGTTTATTTAACAAAAAAATAACACTTTTCGATGACATTTGAATTTTGGTAACTTTAATGAAATGACATCCGAAGAATCAAATGTTGGATATTTGGAAGAAGAGGCCATTAAACGGAAAGAAAGACTCAAACGATTGAAGAATTTGTCGAATAATGAAAACAAAGACAACAATTTTGATGACAAAACAGTTTTACCGAAGTATTCAACTCTTTGTTATCATTAATATATTTAATTCATTAATTTTAGGCCAAAATTCAGATCTTATACTCCAAGCGATGAGAAATTAAAAGAGGAGTCCCTCCCAAAGGCTAAACCAGAATCAGGTAATCATTTGGTTTATATAAACTAATTCTTTGTTTAATCATATGA
>JAQIXI010002277.1:0-10758 GCA_034700165.1 Galumnidae sp. Gr-Ori-00277
ATCCTTTTGTCGTTTAGTCTATTCTAAATGTTATATATGAACCTGGACTTAGTCTTGCGTCATGCGCTGCCTCTTTGAACTTACTCTCCCAGTGGAATAACCAAGATAACTCACTCATGACTATTAAGGGAATTAGCTATAATTTTCGAGTGTTATTAAAGTAATTAATTTTGTTTTTTATATTTAAAATTAACTAGACCATAAAGAGAGAATTTAGCAAAAAGAAAATAGTTAATTAGCAAGATGATTTATGTTGACCTTGTTCATCTCCCATTGCGTAATAAACGTTGAAATTTTCTGATTTTATGTAAAATTTAATTTGACTTAATTTTTGTTTAAATATTGAATTTTATAAAATTTCACCAAGGTGTACTAGAATATTATGCACTCATACTTATCTTTGCTACCTTGCTTATACCAATGAAATTTGAATAATTGTTTAGTGGTTTTTAAAAATTCATAGGCTATGAAATATAACTATAATTTGCTTGCTAATTATTTTTGAATTGATTACATAATGTAAATGATATTTCTCTTTATTTTTAAAAGATCATTTTGAAAGAACTTGGAATCAATTATTGAATAATAAATCAATAAATTTTTGGAATAAATTTAGTGTTTTTATTGTGAGATATTAGTGTCAAAAACACTAAAGACTATCATTTGATTAATGTATTCATATTTTTATACACTTTTGTCTCTGAGGTAATGCTTTATGTATGGTTTAAACACATTTTAAAATATTCTTCAATTAGACATAAAAATAAAAAGTTAAGAATATTCTAGAATTCTTTTCATATTATTTTTAACTTGCTCAGATTTATTTTTTAGTTATATATTCTGTTAATTTTATAAAGAGATTATTATTTTTTATAAATAGTTAATCATTAGCTAATGTTTTTCATTAAATGACAGATAATTAACAAAATGCTCTTGCACAATTTAAAGTCATTGAATAGTTGCGAAATTTTTCTTTTTTCAAATATATTTTTGAAATATTCATAGAATTTCATCAAATAAAGAGAATAATATTTTTATGAATACCTAATCATTAGCTAATGTTAGAGTTTTTCATCAAATGAAATAAAAAATTATTTTTAGAAAAATTAAATTGTACTTGCACAACCTAAAGTCATTGAATTTATAGAAAAATTATCTTTTGATACCTTTCTTTTAAACTATGGGTGACTTTCTTACTAATGATTTAAAAACAAAATTTATTTGAATTAAAGATGAAAATATGTTTTGTGAAATGATGCCGGATCTGGTGAGCAAGGTGATCACCAGGAGGAACCAGAAAAATTGTAACCAATACAAACGCATCAGGGGCTTCATAATCAAATCTATCCTATCCTTACTCTTTATATGTAATAATCCTTCTTTTGGTAACACATTTACTACACTTTTATTACTAAATTTTAATGACGTCATAAGCATATCAACATGCTCATATTTTAGTATATAGAGCAGTATTCTCTCCATTGTATTGACAAACTTATAACCTAATAATAGCTCTAATAAAAAGTTATTTTTGTTAAACTTTTATTTTAAAATTTCATCCTTTGGTTGGTTTCATATGCACTGAACTTTTAGGGTCACTTTGGCCTAACACTGATGGCCTTCGGGGTCTAATGAATGGCCTCCGCTTTGAATATTGTTTAAAAAATTTCTAATGTTTGTTAAACCTAAATGTCCCTAAATTATTGTAAGCTAGGTTATTTAGATGGGTAATTTTAAAAAATAAATGTCTGATCTTTTAGTTCTGTGTTCTAAACACACCATTATTTTCTCTTTTCTCAATATATTCAGTATTTGTGTGGGTTATGTGCGATCTGTCATACATTTGGGATTTATTCTGTGCCGTAAAACAAGAAATTCTGACATCAATTCTATATTAGATTCAATATTTTTAGGAATTTTATTATTCGATATTTTTCTGTTTTCTTGGAATAAAGTTATTTGCGATTCGAGAAAATGTATTCCCATTCATAGTAAAGATGCTAGATCATTTTGATCGACTTTGAATAATTTACTCATATTTCTCTTTTTCAAAATTTAAAGAAGCTTAAGATAAACTACCTTAATAATGTTCATTTGGGATTAGTAAAAAAATATACAAAAGAATAAATTCAAATTAATAAGTATGCTTAAATAATTGAATTTAATTAGATTTTCGTGTTTCGTGAACTATATTTGATTTACCTTGCTCAATTTTAAAAATGCTTAAGGCTATGGAATTGAATATCTATTGAATGATTGCCTTTAAAACGAAAATCAGATTTTGTTCTAATATTAGAATTCTTGTGAAAAAATACTGAAAACAATAGTATATCAGAAATGAAAATATTCTCATAAATATTAATTAGATTTATTCTTGAATTTTATTCTGTGCTTAAGATTCTGGTAAACCATTTGTTTGTTGAATTGTTTTTTTTGTCAAAACCTTTTTCTATTCTTTTATTCAAATCTTTTTTTGAGAAAATATTTAATTATAATATCTTTTATAAGAATATATTTTTTTGAATTAAATTTCATTTTAATAACTCTTTTGAATGAAAATTCTGGAGATTTTATCGGATGAGTTATTTTTAAATGGGTTTGAAAGAGTTTGCTCATTTACCATGCTAGTTTTCAGATAACATTTGTTGTCTTTCAGTTTCCACTTTAGAAATAAAATTCAATGAAATTTACGTCTAATTATAGTGAAGTCATTTATAAGAGTTTAGAAATTGAGGCGAATCCGAAGGGATGTGCAAATAATGACTGTTTGTTCATAAGGTCTGGAATGTATTGTTTTGAAAATTCAAATAACCCTGCTTAATTAATTAAGTTAATTAATTTTAATTAGAACTCAAACAGAATATGAAATAATTCAGAGATTAAGTACTTTTTATACTGAAATTGGTGTTAGTGTTGCGCATCACTGACTTTTAGAGTAAATTTCTTTTGGATAAGTTTTCAGACATCGAAAGTAATTTTCTGAGTAATTGATTCGTTTGTCCTCTCATTAAACAATAGCTTTGACTTTAGGTTTTCAGTTCCGACAGAACTATAAAAAAAGTCAGACGACTCAACACTTAATTTTGTTTAAAGCAATTAATGTCTCAATGATATTTGAGCAAGGTATAACCAATGTATTCTTTTTAAATGTTTAATTATTATTGATTTTTTAATGAATCACTTTATATTAGATAAGTTAATTCCTATATTATAGCTATTATTGCTTTAAAAAGGTTTTTCTGATATTATTCCATCAATTTTTTATTTTTATTTATATACACCTTGGTCAAATATTTTTCGAATTGACATTATTTAAAAGTTAAAGGATGAATTTATTGATTAAAAGTAGAAAGTTTTTAGTCTTAAAATAATATTTAGAGAGAAGTGTTATACTAACCCTTGAGTGGACTCAGAGTGGTTTGCAATAAATTAAATGGATTTCAAATTCTATTAAAATTTGTAAGATTAGTTTCTTTCTTAAAAATATACAGTTTACCTTTATTGAATTTTTCCTTAAGATTTACCCTGAGTCAAATGGGGTTTTATTGAAATTCTATGATTAACTGAAAAATATTATAAATATGGTTTTCTTTTCCAGGATATTATATTGCAGGGATAGGCAAGGATTAAATGTGTGGGTGTGTGGGTGTGTGCGCGTAAAACAAATACATATACTACATATCACTTCGTAAATGTAGTGAATAATAGTTTTACATATACCTTGTATAAATTATGACTGCAAAATTTGGCGCTTATTTTAAAGTTGCGTATCCCTGTTATATTTTCATTATATGACAGTCCCTTTTAATTCTTCTATTTATTTGAGTTCAATCAAGTTTTGTATTTCAAAGTTTTTTTTTTTGTTTGTCTTTATTTATATCGAAGTTTTTATTTTGTATTTTATTTTTCAAAAGGAATTCTTTGAAAAGATTTTCGAAAAGTTTTAATCCATTTTAAGTGAAGAATTATATCGGTTTCCATTTATTTTAGTTAGCAAGGCCACTTTGACATTTGAATGAAAATACAATGAACTTGTCTCTTTTTTATTTAGAAAAGAATAAGTGAATTCAATTACTTTTATTTAATGGAATTTTATTTATTTTAACGGAAATTATTTATAAATTACCTTGTTCAATTATAGTCTTAATACAATTTCTATTTCAAATATTAAAACTCTTTATTTCAAATTTATGATCCTGTTGCAAATTAAATGATCTTGGTTTTATTATTAAGTTAATAGATATTCATAAAACCAGAACTTCATATTAGTTTTTTGGTTGATCTTGCTAAAACTTATCAAGAACAAATAAATTTGTTTCTGTATTTTATAATATCATTGATATTATATTGAGGTATGATTTGTGAGAAAATTGTTTAAATAAATAATAAAGTCTTTGAGTCAACAGATTCTCAACTCTTTAATCTCTGACTCCGGAATACATTTCCTCTGAGAATATGCTTATTATTATTATTAGAGCCCTTCCGTTGACTCCAATAATTATTAATATAAATATATTTTTCATCGCATTAATCAACTTTTAGAAAAAATCAATTGAGCATGCACCTATGTAATGCTTCTCTTACATAATGGTTTTGTTTATGGTCTACACTAGTGTGTTGAACTAAATGTTTGAAAATGTAAAACATATATTGTTTGAGGAACTAAACTTAACAGGTATGAATCCTTTTTCACTCACCATTATCTTTCTATAATAAATATCTAAACTGAACCAGAATTTTGGTCCGAACAGTGTTCAGTTTGAAGAGGTTTTAGTGTATATTCAATATTTTTTTCATTTATAAAATTTTAAACATTTTTAAATAATGAATTCGTTATTTTAAGTTAGAATAAGAGACAGTTTTTGTTATCTTTTATCTTTTATAAATAATTGGACTTAGATAATAACCTTGGTAAGTTAAGGATAATATTTTTTTTCTATATAAAACAAAGATAACATTTCACCATTTTATTATTTTACAAATACAACTCAAAACTTAACTTTTGAAATCATTTTATTTAAATAATGTTTAAAAGTTTTATTTAACGTTTAATTCATTAAATATGTCTTCATTTGTAAATGAGTTCAGAATTTTTCATAGTTTACCCCAAAGTATAAGAAATAGTTGTAAATGTTTTTGTGTCGGAAACATTTCGTTTGGAATTTGTGTTACAAACGAAGACAAAGTTTATGGTTTGGGACAATATTCTCCTGAATTTCTGAACTATAATAATGAAAACAATTTCGAATTAATCCCTGAATTATGTGATAAACAAATAGAAGAATTTTTTTACACAAATGAATTTTGTAGATTCGCCAAAAGTTGTGACAACATAATATACAGTTGGGGAAGTAATGATCATGGACAACTCGCCAGAGGATTTGTGAGCCAACGGGGAATTTGCTTAAAACCTGAGAAAATAAGTTATTTTGACGATAAGAATATAATTGATATTTCCTGTGATTATGGTCACTGTTTAGCCCTTTCTTATGAAGGACTCGTTTATGGATGGGGTGATAATAGTAAGGGTCAATTCAATCCTTTATCTCAATTCAATATTAAAAACTGTTCTCCAATTTTAATTAATACTTCGAACGAAAGATTTAAATTTATTTATTGTTATGAAAACAAATCAGGTTTAGTAACAGTCGACGACTTTTTACATATTTTGGGCCAAAACTATCAGAAAATAACTTTAATTAATTTCCGTTTTGTTATTCCTATTCTTTTAGAAAATATAAATTATAATAATATAACAAAAAATTCAATAATTAATTCAATTCAGGATAAAAGAGATGAAATAAAAAATATATTTCCTATGGGTGATGAATACCTTGTGGAAACAAATAATACTTTATATAAATTCGATAGATTTGAAGGTTTAGTTAAAACCAATTATAGAAATTATTTTGACTTTTGTTTATTTAAGTTTCAGTCAACGAATAAAACAATTCATATCATAAATTACGGGATTTTTATGAAAAAAATTGAAATTAAGTTAAACCCAAATAACTCTCAAATATTATTCAATTCAATGGAAAGCATTTATAATAATTTCGATGATTTTATGACTCAAAACTTTAATGATTTGAGAATTTCAAAGAAATTAAAGAGTTTTGATATAAGAGAAGATTTCCTTAAAAATATTGGTTTAAATGTAAAATATTATCATCAAATGGAAAGTTACAATTCGAGACTTTACTCGGCTATATTTGTTATGAACGATAATAAAGTTTATGGATTTGGTTATAATAAAAATGGATGTCTGGGTTTGGGTCACAACAAAAGTGTCAAGGATTATATTTTAATCGAAGAATTATGCGATCAAAATATTGAAGAGTTTTTTAATGGAAAGTATTGTATGTTTGGAAGGACTAATGAAAAGAAAATCTGGGGCTGGGGTTGGAATTTCTGTAAGCAGTTAGTGAGAAGTGATTCGGAGGAATATTATTTTAAACCACAAAAAATTGAATTCTTTGATAATAGAAATATAATATTAATAGAAAATTGTTTTACACATTGTTTGGCCCTTTCATGTGATGGTGATGTCTATGGATGGGGTGATAATGGATATGGACAAGTAGGATGTGAAAGTGAAGAAAAATATATAAGTAATCCTGTTAAATTGAAATTTAAATTGGAATCAGAATTGAAAATTAGTTATATTTCATGCAATGATTATACTAGCCTGGCTGTTTCAAATAAAGGAAACGTTTTTTATTGGGGAAGAATTGGAGAAAATGAGATTCAATATAAACCAGAAGTGATTGAATTGGAAAACATATTTAAAGCGGGTTTCATAGATCATCCTAGCAATTTATATAGTATGAACATAGTATACTTATCACTACAACAAGAGTTTGGTTTTTATAATATTAAATATAAAACCAATATATTAGTCACACAAAATGTAAGCGATTTGATAGGTGACGGGGTTTGGGGTTTTATACATGAAATCTATATTGAAAAAGATGACTTTATTTTTGTTCATAAATATAATGAAAATAATTTTTATGATGAAAATAATTATAAAATATGCAAGCTCAATTATTCAAATTTATTCGAATATAATATCAATGAATATCAGAGAATCAATGAAACAATTATTATAACAACTGATGGATATCTCAAGAATTATAAAATAAAAGTCAATGAAAAGTATTCACAAAATTCAAACGAAAAACTTTTGTTAAAATGCAGTGAAAATATTTTTGACAAAAAGTATGAAAAACTATTCGAAAACCCAGAACTAATTGGAAAGGGAATGTTTGGACAAGTATTCAAAGTCAAGAATATTAAAAACAATGATTACTTTGTAATTAAACGGATTGATGTTACAGGTAATATATACTTTGTAGTTTAAAAATATTTAATAGATTGGATAAAGTACCATGGCTGCCCCTTTGCTTCTAAAATGTCAAGTTTGCAACCGGGATATTTTATACGCAATTGATAGATAACAACAAACTGAACTCAATTACGAAAAAATATTTTGATAACTTATATGGTTCAGCCGCTAGCGGGGGTCAAAGTCAGAAAATTTAAATCAATATAGTATATGTTTTTCGGACTTAAATGCGCATGCTGACCCGAATGCTGTTGCCCAAAATTTTCTAACATTAATAGTTTTTGAATTAGAAAGATTTTAAAATTTCCAAAAATTTAAATTCAATTTTTTGACGTAATTTTTGTATTTTAACGTAATTGATGAATTAAACTACTATTTATTTTTGATGAAGCATAACAATTGATGAAAATAAAAAATTGAAAAGTTGAAAAATTTTGAAGACCAGATTGAGTTCTGATCGATTATACTAAAAAACATTTATATTTCAAAAAATATTTGTTGCAAGAGATAAAGACATATTTTATTCGATTTAGAATGCTTGATTTAGTGGGATTACATATCTCATAAGGGACAAATTCATACTTAAAAATTCATATTTTAACGCCCTCTAGCGAGTGAACCTTATGAAATTTCCTAACAATTTTTATATATTTGAGTTCAGCTTAATGTCCTCTATCGAATGCAAGCGAGAAATTCCGGTTGACGCGAAACAGCCATCCTTCTTTATCAGATTTTATTAAAATTTATATTACTGGTAGAGAAAATCAATTAGGCAAATATTTATTCATAAATTATTTATCTAGGTTTAAAATGAGAAATTAAAGAATGAAATTTTCAAAAAAATAAACCTTTAGAAAACCATATATTTATTCATTTATTATATTTACAAATAACTAGATAATAATTTTTATTTGAAATAATATTCAACATTTTAACCATATACAGGGTCAGGCAGAAAGTAAGTGCACAATACTGTAGTGTAAGGGAACATTGTGTAGCCCTCGGGATTACCTGGAAAAAATTAAATAAGTAAAAAATAAATAAAGTTTTGACAGTTGTTTGAACTCATCATTTAAAAATTTCCATTATATACAAGTGAATATGCAAAGTTTAAGTGTTAAAAATTTTATTCTTCACTTTTGCATCAATTTTTTATAAAATTAAAATACATTTATAATTATTCATTGATAATTTGTTGATAAAAACTTATTTTTTCAAATATTTAATTTTTTTCGGGTAATCCCGAGGGCTACCCAAAGTTCCCTTACGCTACAATATTGTGCACCGACTTTCTGCCTGACCCTGTATAATTAATATAATTTCATTTTTAATAAAAATCAAACTTATTTAAAATTTATCCTTCTGCCCAAAAAATTACCAAAATTACTTTAAATCACTTATCCAGAATAAATAATTGATGTTAGTAAGGTTTGGTAATTTTTTGGGCTGCAAAATAAAATGCTCGATAAAGTAATTTAATTATCAAATTTTGTAACAATAAAATTATTGGATTAGTATTTCCCTGCAATATAAGTTCTAAGTGAAACCAAGAGAATTATTTTTTTTTAATTTTTAAAGTATCATTTATAGTTCTCATTTTATATTAATTTTAATATTAAGAATGAAAAACGATTTATAACAAAAGTGTTTAACTATAATGTTTAATAAACATAAATACCTTCATATTTAACGTATTTTATCATTTCTGTAGCAGAGAACTAAGAATATTTGACAAAAAAACGATATTTTTTAATTTTGGAAAATTTGAAGTTTAAAAAAAGTTACTCTAAAAACCGGTTTTTTAACGTTTTAACGCATTTTTGTTATATTTTATGTTACTTTTCTTACTAATTACAGCCATCTTTTGTATTTTTCGATCAATTTTTTCGATTTTTCAATATTTTAGACAAAAAAAAGGGGGGTCCTCTCGCTCTCATCCCAGGGGAGTATTTTGGCGATTTTTCGCTCCAAGGGGGTTTACGGTTAATACCCCCTTATTTGCCATATCAGATGTTTGAATATTACTTTAGAATTAAAAAACCTAGATGACAAATTTTAATTATACGCTAAGTTTTAAAATGATGAATATTTAAAAACAATTTAAATCACAATATATTTAATTGCATTTTTAGGGGATTTAAAAGAGACGATAAAGGAATTAACAATTTTATCAAAATTGAGTGAAACGTATGTCGTAAAATACATCCATTCGTGGACTGAAGGAAAGATTATCGACAAAAGTTTTGTAACATTTTTCTATATTCAAATGGAATTGTGTTCACAAAATTTAAAACAATTAATGGATTCAATCAAAACTTTGAATGAAAATTACAAAACAATTCAATTCTATGTTCGGACAAAACTTTTGTTTGAATTGATTGAATGTCTCAATCATTTGCACACTTCGACCCCTCCTATCCTTCACAGAGATCTCAAACCAGAAAATGTTTTGGTTAGCGATGGAATAAATGGCAGATTCCTAAAGTTATGTGATTTTGGGTTATCTAAACTATTAGAAAACAGTAAAAATACCAAGGGTGTTGGAACGTTGATGTATATGGCCCCAGAAGTTAAAGAAGATGACCCTGATGAGCCCGATTCTAATCATACAATTTATGATGAGAAATGTGATATCTATAGTCTTGGAGTCATCACTAAACAACTGTTTGATATAAAACTATCGATAAAAAGATTGAGAAAAATAAATATTTTGTGAGTTTTTATTATAAAAATTTAACTTTTATTCATTTTATCATTTTTTATAGAACTGAATATTCACTAATATTTACAGAATGTAATCATAAAATGAATTTAATGAAATTATTTCAAAAAATACAAACAATGCTTTCAGAAGAACCGGAAAATAGACCCAATTGTTTAGATCTTCTCAATACAAGCAAAGAGTGGTTACTTGAATTCAAATTTATACAAAACAAAAGAAAATATACAGAATTTTTACAGAATATTAATATTCCAAAAATATTGAAAAATTTTGTCAAAGAAAAGATAAAGAAAGGTATTTATATTATTTATATATAGATCTATATTTACTATACCAAAATGATCTTTACTTTATTTTTTAAATTTCTTTAATAGATAATATAATTTTCCAAATTTGCAATGAATTTGAAATATGTTCTCAAATTGATGTGAATATAAGAAAATTAATTGAATTCTTACACGTTTTCGACGATCCAAAAGGATTTAATGTATTATTCATTACATCAGATGATAGAGTGTTTGCTTTTGGCTCAAATTACCTTGGTTGTTGTGGTTTTGGTAATAATCATAAAATTGAAAATCCGGAAGAAATTCCAGAGTTAAGCTACAAAAATATTCAAGAATTTTATATCGGATATTCATTTATATTAGCCATGAATTGCGAGCATCAGTTATATGGATGGGGAAGC
>JAQIXI010002278.1:0-10753 GCA_034700165.1 Galumnidae sp. Gr-Ori-00277
TGAAAATTTTGTTTTGAATAAATTAGATTAAGAGTATTACTCAAACTTAAAGTTCGGTACCTCTTGGTATGAGGTATGAGGGCGTCACCATTTGCCGGATCCAAGTCAACCCTTACTTTTAGAGAAAGTGGTATAATTTAACTTGCTATAATTTCACTTTTACAACAAAATTGAGAACAATTTCAAAGAATAAACATTTTCTATCTGAACATATCATTAACATTAATATTAATACTATTGAAGGCACAGAATAAACTTTTTTTTTGACATTTACTGACAATTAAACAAAAGACTACATTTTAACAGTAGTTAAGCATTTAATGAATGCAAGTATTGGTAACACAAAAAAATATATAAGTTATCTATCAATAAGTAATGATTTTGGAATTCAAAACAATTAAAGGAAATATAGTTTTACATAACTTGTTATGAATACAAAACTGATGTTTTGTGTCTTCACTATTATTTCACTGAATAACACCTTTTTATAATAACTTTGATTTTTACAAATATTTAACACAAAATTATTTTAATACCTTTTGACAACTTTTCTGTCTTCTTAAACACTGAGTGTTTATCCAGTCCACATTTAGCCAGGACACATTAATATTTTATTTATTAATAGTGTAATAATCCAATTTCAAGTTTATCTAGCCAATTTATCAGACTTATTGAACTAAATAATTATCATGATAATATGTTAATTTATGACTGTCCTTATATAGTCTCAAATAGTGATTCCATTATGAATGAACTCTCGCTTATAAACAGAGGACTTAAACAGGGATGGCCAAAGATCTCGACTCTACTCTAGGGGGGTGCTAGGGGGTATTTTGGCAATTTTGCTCCTCTAGGGTGTATTCCGGAATACCCCTTCTTTGGCCATCCCTGGACTTAAAGACATTACAATTTGTGAAATTATGACAAAATGACTAAAAGTTTAAACAAAAATAATATTCCATTAATTGAAGAAAATTACAGAAATTTCTATAATTATATGAACTATAGATTTAGTAAATAAAACATTACATTAAACCTAATTTTCGTTTAATAGTATTTATGCCTTATTTTTATGAAATTTTAAGTTTCAAAATATTTTGACAAAATGTGAGGGTTTTAGTCAAATAAATGTGATTTTAATCTATCTAGTTCAATTCATAAATTAGATCTAAGTTTTGATAGAAAATTCCCACATTATAAATGTCATTTTATTCTTTAAAAATTACCTTTTCTAAAAATTTAGCCTGCACATTTCTACCATGAAATTAAAGCAACTTTGAGCAAGTATGTGGGACCTATGAGCACCCAAGGTATAATCAGGGATTGATTAATGAATCTAGGAATTCTCTCTTTTAATAAAGTGATTCTGAATTTTACTTTTAAATTAATTTTTTTGAAAAATGTGATGACAATTGACCTAGAATAACCTCTGTTTGTGTTCATCGTAGTTGGTCCGGAAATTGAGTCAACTAAATAATAACTAGATAATATGACAATAAAAGTTTTCTATTTAAAGGTCAGTGAAATGTTTTCAGTGAAAATATTTGCAACAATTTTCCCATTAATTTTGAAAAATTTGATGTTTTGTTTGTAATTTACAATTCATTTGTCTATTATTTTCTCCATTCATTCGAATTGAATTGAATGACACTTCAAATAAAAGGCTACGGATTAGGAGACGGCACAAAGATTTTCCGACAAGAAAATTGTCCAAAATTTATATATTCTTGGAAGCGGGGCATTCATCCTGTAAACTCTTTTTCTCAATTTTAGACCATTTTTTTCTATCAGGAATTTTCTCATTTTATATATATATATATAAAAATGTTTTGATTCTATAAAAAGAGTTCAAATTTGAAGTCAACACTGGTTTACAACAAATCTTTGCCTTAAAATTCATTTATTCAATTCTGAAGCATAAAAATCTATGACCCGTTTATAGCCTCTGCTCTCAGACAGTGATGCGCACAGACTTTCATATATTCAAGATTTTTAAGCTTCTTGGTTTAAGAATATTCGAGGTATTAATGGCTCTAATTCTTGGTTATTCTTGCCCATTTACCAATCTTAAGAGATTATATGTTTCTACATGGTTAACTTGAAATTATCAAAGATTACATAGGTAACCACCTTGATGATCCCAATTATTAAAGAAAGAGAGAAAATATTTCCAGAAATTTCATCGAAACTTAAGACTTATATTATTGAAGTGTTATTTCACGAACCAATAAATTTATAACTCATGAATGAATACCCATTATATGTTTGTAAATAGTTTTTTTTCATCTAGTTCATATTTACTTTAAGTATATTTTCAAATATCGAATTTTATTTTAAAGTAATTTTACTGAAAAATAGTCGTAAATAAAGATTTTTATCGAAACATTTAAAGAAATATTATTTTTCTTTTTTAGTTATAATAATTGCAATAAAGTGTTGGCACCAAATAGTTGTATGAACTTAGAAAAAGAGGTTAAAGTGCTTTTTAATTTTACCCTGGTCAAGTTCAGAGTAATTGAATGATGTGTTGTGGCCAGGGTCAAACTATTTAATCAAAGTTAATTACTGTAAATAGTCCCAGATAATTATTTTAATCAGAGACACTAATCACTTGGATATCATTGTCTAATATTCTCAGTTCTTTGAGAGGACAGGACTTCCCATAGCTTTGAGTTAAGGACTTTTATCACTAAATTCATGATTCTGTGCGATAAGAGAAACATAAAATTTTATTTAAATGTTTTTGTCGTCTCATCGATAGGAAAAAACGAGCGCTCAATGGTTTTAAAGGATCCCTAACTGTTAATACACTTAAAATAGTTATATAAAAACACCTGATTTTAGTAGTTATCCATTTAGTTAAGATAACATAACAAGATAATAGTACCAATGAACTTCTCATCACATTTTTTTAAGTGAAAATTATTTAGATGTTTAACCTTTCATTTTATTGACAATTTTAAAGGTATTTTTGTCTAGATAATCTATCTTAATCTATTTAAACTTATTTTAATAATTGTACAAGATAATACTATATGTGGCCATTTATTGTGTCAACTTGTGGTATGAATATTAAGCTAGGTCAAAACTAAATCTCAAAAACGTCAGAATGGATTAATTGAATTATTTTTCTTGTCTTGTGATGATTAGCCTGCAATTTTTAACATTTATAAATTAAGTTAATTGATGGCCCCCATTGGTTATCCCCTCACTTATTATATAATTGCAAAAACAATGAATGAGAAAAAAAACTTATTTCCATCGCATAAGAGATGGACTCTATTTTTTGATTAAAAAAGTGCTGAAAAAAAATAAAACAAAAGAATAGAAAAACGATTCACAAAAATATGAGATAAAACACTGAATAGGGTTTCGGATAAAAAGGCGTCTTTTGTCGGATCAGTTCATATAAAATGGTTTTTGTTTTAGAAGGCATTCTTCAACAAAAAGAGAGAAAAAAATACAATTAATTTTGAGAGATATTTAACTTTTACTCACAATTGAGACACTCTTCTCATAAGATATACCTGTGCTATAAAAACGCCAATATTTATCTCTCACTCTATCAGTTCTCTATATATTAATGTGTATAAAGAAATGCTTCTTATCTGAAGAGCGCACAGCCTATGGTTTTTACTCTCCCTTTTGCGAGAATAGTCTAAACACAAAACAAGTCAATCCATTATCCAATTGTTTCACTTCCCACGGATATTGGGACTGAGCCCTACAGTTCCCACATTTTATTACTAGAGTCACACTCAACGCACAGATTCATGCCTACAGTCGAAGCAATTTTCTACTTCTAATGAACTAAATAATTATCAAATAAACTGAATTTATTCAATTAGATTACCTTGATTATTAACTTAAGAGCTAGGGAATGAAAGCAATACTCATGCTTAAAAGATGCTTGCTTAATTAAATTAGCATTTAATTATTGTTTGTGAGCAAAGAGCTGACTGATAGTAAAGAGCGGCTGCCGTTGAACTTCACTTTCAGATCCGTTTCACAGCTTGTCATCAGTCCTATCAGTCAATGGATATCACAATAAAGAGAATTTAATTTTACTTTTGTTATGTCATTATTAATTCCCAGACATTACTTAATAAGCAAAATGAGGTTCGACTCACACACACACACTCTCTCTCATAAAGTGAGAGTATTTTTAAATTCATTTATTCGTTAATGTCTATTTTTTTAAAGGTATCATGCTGATTTATTTTCCTTTGTTTTTGTCTAAGATTCAACTCATCTGAGAAATTTATTTTAATGGATTTACTTTTCTATTATGTTTTACATTTATAGACACAGAATAGACAATAATATTGTTTCGGATCAACTCATTAATCCATCACTGAAATGACATACAATATAATCAATTATTAGAGGGAAGGCATAGACACAGACTTTTCACTAACAATTGAAAACTCTATTATTAAACATAACTTTAAAAATGTATTTAAAAATTTTTGTATAATCGGTGACTAAAAATGATTAGCAATTTATTTTGCAATAATTGCATAATTATTTTATAAATTGAACTTGCTCACATCTATATCAGTTTGTCTTATAAAGAGCCCTTAGACATTACATAAGGGACAGTATATAATAGATGTAATTTATTTACCAGTAAATCATGATTTCGACTCTCTTTAAGATTTTAAAATTTATACAATTCTGGTCTCATTTTTCTTTAAAACTGATTTTAATACAATTTTAATAATAATAGTTTGTTTGGAATATTATTATTGCAAATTTGAAGTCTAGAATATTAGCTCAGAATAATAGTTTGTAATATTTAACATCATTTATAAAATGATTGCAATGATTGCAATCAAATTTCCAATTCTTTATAAAACTCTAAATTCAAGTCTAAAAAAGCATTTGTTTTGATTATAAGTATGAGATTTGTGTTAAAATCAACAAAATAGCAGAAAATTACAGTATTTTTATAAAAAATTATAAGTTTAGCCAAACCTTAAGTTAAAAGTTTTTGGCCAAAACTCAGATCCCATTCTGTATTTCATTGAAAAAAAATTCGTGAAGTCTTTAATATTTTGATTTCCTAATAGAAAAAATCACTTATTTTTGTTGAAAAACTTTTAAAACATCCTTTGAATTAAAGCCAAAAACTCAGGTCTTTGAGTTTACCTCAAGCTTGAAAATTTTATCCAGTTCATATTCTTAATGAATTTATTAAATCTAGCTTAATTATCCATTGTACCATGATACTATTAATAGAGTATATAAAGATTTACATAAAAAAAAGTAATTTTAGTGACCTATTCTTATAGACATTGATTTGAATGATCTGAACATCAGTTAAGGCAATAAACGACAAAATCAGATAAAAAACTTTTTTAAAAAAATAAGGAAATCCTTTAAGGGCTGAGCAATAAATGGCTGCACTTCACTCTTGAAATGCAATTTTTCAAATCTATTTATTTCATTGATTTGAAGCAAATGATAAAAAGCATTATTTTTGTGCCCAAAATTGGAAACCAATTGTTAAAGAAGTAGTAAATGAAAAAAAAGTGTTTTGTTTGTGACAATGAAATGATGGGACAAAAGCCAAGAGTATTAAACGCTTCTGAAAATTCAGTAAAAATTGTCGGCAAAACATTATATTTGAAAAAAAGATGAAAATAAAGAAAATTATTTTTCGTGACTCAAAAGTCCATTGATTTTGGAATCGAATAATCAGTTCTTTTGGTTATTATTTTCTGCTCGAATATATAATTGAATATCTCTTCCAATAGATTTTCGTGATGTTCAAGACTACAATTTGTCCTAGTTAAGCTTGCAAAATTAATTAAATTCACTAAATTAAAATGAATAATTTTCATCATGATCAATGATTGCCTTATTCTAATAATTATATATCAATTGTTCTAGTTGACTTTGACTTAAGAACCAATGAACCTCAGCAAGGTGACACACACACAGACAGTATTGGCACAAGTTCAATTTATCTCTTTGTTAGACTTAAAGCACTTAAAGAACTTTTTTTTAAAATTTCAATTTTAATCAAGATCATTCTGAAGTGACCAAAATCTAGGAAATCATTAACTTTTCAAAGGGAAATCTATCTAGGTTGTTGGCAGACAAGCAAATCTGATCTATGAAAAATGAAATTTTCAATGAAAAAAAGAGGGTTCATAACAATTGATGATATGATAGGATTTGGTCTAAAAATTTTTTAGACCCGAAAAACAGTACAACTCTTGTATCGAATGTTGATTTCCATCAGAAGAGAAGAGATAATGGATTAACAAAATAATTGGTGAAACAAAAATTCATAACTCAATTGAAAGTTAACCCCAAAAAACAATAAATATTTAAAATCGAGACCATATTGTCAGTACTTTTTGTTGTTTTCAGAAGAGATTATTTTCACGATTTTTATTTAAAATATTTTACATAAAATTTGAATAAAAGATCATTTATTTAGTATTCAACTCAACTCCGATCAGTCTTTGAATTTTTCAATTATTCCTTCATTTTTATAGATTTAGTTCAGACTATAATCTATTGAATGAATGATAAACTAATGAAAGCCGACTATAAAACAATACCACAAAACAAACTGAAAAACTAATATTGAGTTCATCCGAAAGAAAATGATCTGATTATCCCTTAAAACAATTGTGTTTTGGGTTTTAAATTTCCGATTCATCACAAAAAAGACTATTATTTAAATTCGTTCACAACTTTTATCCGGAATAATGTCGAGTAAAACATACATTTCGTGGAAAAATACAAATATTTTATACAAGAATACAAATATTAATATTTCCAAGCTACAATTTTTTTTCTAAAATTACTAAATTATAACCAAGAATACAATACAGAGATGATTTCATTATACGACGGAAGTAAACTATGAAAAATTGCTTTTGTCTTTCCATTCATTGGATTCAAAAATGAAATACCAGTTCACTAATAGAGAGAAATATTTTTATATAATTTCTCTCTCTCTCTCTCTCTCTCTCTCTCTCTCTCTCTCTCTCTCTCCACACTCTTCACTCTGGTATGAGTTTTTGCTCTAATGTAACGCTTGCCTAAACTCCAGTTCCTTTTTTGTGTTCAATTGTGTTTATAAAAATTCTATTCTATTGTTTTTCAGTTCTGACCCGACATCTGATTCCGGGAAGGACTCCAAGAGTCACATGAAATGTCGAATGTTGTGATGTTTGCCATTCTTCAGATAATTATCTATATTTAACACCTGTTGATTCTGTGCTCATAAATTCTAATATTAATATTACGTCTATTATAAAAAGGAGTTGTCTTTCGGTCATTAGCCCATCCCTAGTCTTATATAAAAAAGTTATTCTCAATCAGTATATAATAACTCAATTTTGGATAATTTACTCAATTCATTACATAATAAAATTGCGCTGAATCTCAATTCAGTGATCGCCGCTCTTTTGATTATTGAGCACAGAATCAGATTAAGGGCCAGAAATCACTAGAAATGACATATCAATGAACTAAATCTATTTATGATTACATTCAAAGGTATTGTTCATCGAATAGTCGGATCAGTATTTGATTTATTGAACATTATCTTTGATTAGCGGAAAATCTATTATTAAATTCAAATGTTTTGAAACGAGGAAATACACATCTGGTGGGGGCAGTCATTTGGGTAGTCCCTCATCTACTCTGAAGGTAATGGACGGGTATTTAAATTGATTCGGATTTGAGTAAAACAAATACTAAGAGATGTTTATCGAACTGTAAATGTTTTTTGGACCGACTCTTCACGATTACAACAGAGATTGAATGGCTATTAGTCTATTGATAATCAATAATGACCAAGGTGGACTACAATAAGATAACCTAGATTAATTTTTGCGTAATTACTTTTTTTTGATACAATTGATAAATTAAGAAGTTTTTTATGCAGAGATTATCTTGATAAATCTGGAATTCATTTTATAATAATGGAACTAATTTCAAGGTAAATTATGAGGCATTAGACCTTGATTACTATCGATTGAAAGATCGCTTCAATAGTTGATTGGGATTTTGAAATATTAGAATTAAATTTGGAAAAAATGAAACATGGTTAAATTCTTGTAAAATTTAAATATTTCATGACTATTAATATTCTTAACTCTATTATTAAAATACATTTTATTTATTAACCTTTGATTTGAAGTCATTTATTATTTTATATCAAAAAATGTTGAGAAAAGTTTTTTTTTCTATAAAATAAATTTTAAAATATTATTCAAAAAAATATAAGAAAAGAATTAATTTCTGTTTTATTAATCATTTTTTTGCTTCGTTTCCACGCATTTGTTGTTTAAATTCAAAGGCACTCAATTAAAAGTTAAAGATAAGGTACAGGCATTGCAATGGAGGGGAAACGACAGGTGGAAACGCATCGGAAAGGCTGCGAAGATTTTTTATTTTCTCCCCTTAAAAGACAATGAGTTTATTTTAATGTGTTTTTCATCGACAGAAGGCTTTGCGACCGAAAAAAAGCCACAAAAGAAAATGAATGGCAATTGTGTGAACACATGAAACACAAGAGTTGTTTAAGGGTTTACTGAACTCTTTAATTGGTTTCACACAAAATACAATCAAAATAATTCCGACGTTTCCTTAAAATTGACGCTATTTATTATATTTAAGTGAAACTTCACCAAGATTCTTTTGCTAGGATGGTAAGTTTTTAAAAAAATATGCTGATATCTTGCACATCCCTGTTTTTTATTGCCCATTAATTGAAAGGTTATTTTATATAATGCAATATAATTCCATATCGAAAATATAGTCCGAATTATGTGTAACGAATCAATTGCAAGATAACAAAGAAGAAGAAAATTGAAAATAATTTATTGAATTATATTTTTTTTGTTGTGAATAGAAATAAGAAATTCAATAACTATTTGCAACGAATGATAAAAAGGAATTCTTATTCAACAAAACAAATATAATTTTCAATGTCTTTTCAATAACGGCAAGTCTTGTGTTATTCTGAGCCGTGCAGACGGTTATCAAATTGAATGTTAGGGACAGCCATCCATTGATTGACCTTAATTATTGTTTTGATATTATTATTTTTTGGAACCTTTTTTACGACTGAATGCAAGAAAATATTAAACAATAAATTTTAGTATAAAAATGTCTTAAAAGAAGATTTATATGAATTTCTTTTCAAAAACTGGAAAATTGTTTTATATACTTATCGTGCAGTTATACAAATGGCAAGAAATGATGCCTTTCCTCGCATTTGCCTAATTGTTATCGAGGAAATCATTTGACAATAAAAAAAAAGTTGAAAATTTAATATTTATTTAGAGTCGACGCCTATTATTCTTAAGTTTAGGTAAACGACAAAATTGTTTCACAAAATTAGAGAACAATTCAAATGTAATGTTATATCAAATGTGAAGAAATTTTTATAATTTTCCTGAAAAACAACCGCTTTTTTCATGTAATAAAAGCTGAAATTCTTGAATAGATTTTTTTTTGTTTTTTTGATGGTTTACTTTTCCTCTTATGAAAAGAGTCTTTGAACTCAACTTAAATAAAAAAAAGATTAACTCAAATAATAATCATATTTGAATCTAAACTCATTAAAGTCATTCTGGAAGACATTAACATTTTTTAACATTTATTTTAACTTAATTTTCCCAATTTTTCTAATTTGTCCATGCTCGAATTGTTACAAATTTACTTTCAGGAATAGTTTACTCTAGTATAATTTAGTAGTAAACTAACAGGGTTAATCATAATCCACTTTCGATACGATATATTAACATTTTAATTGTACGATCGAAGAGTCAAGTGATGGCCATTACATAATGTGTGCCCACATATCCCAACACAGACTTATATGCTGTGCATCAAATTTACATTCAAATTGCTTCCCAACGGGTGTTCCACTCACACAAGAAGGAAATTGAGAACTAAAGTGTCTATCAAAAAGAGCACAGGTATGAGTGAAACTCATTGGCGTTCATACAAACAGATGGGTTTGAAAATTGACGTTAATTTCAATAAAAAATAAAATGATATTAATATTAATATTTAAAAGGAAACCGAAATACAAATTCTTTTTGATTTATATTTTTCATAACTTTTCCTCAAAAAAGGCTTCGAATATAAATACGAAAATATTGTGAAAGAATTGGATAAACAAAATGTGTTGTCTTTAAATTGATTGACATTTCAATTGAGTATAATTTTAAATGAAATGATTTGACTTAAAACCAATGAAATAAAGAAATTTTAATACCTTTTGTTCAGTCAAACGGAACCCCTATTTCTTGAGAAGAGTTGTAACAAAAAGAGTGATTCGTTTCCTATTAATTGCAAAAAGAAATGTTGAGTTTTATATTAATTGTGAGAAATCTTTTAAATAAAAATCGATTTTTTAAGAAAAAAAATATAATTCGATATACAATTAGTAAATGCTAAATAAGCAATAAATAACCTCAATAACCTAGTTAATTCACTATTTATTACACACTTAAGACACCTCCACCTGTCCTAAAAATAAGGCGGAATATCCAAAATATAAAATTCAAGTGAAATAGTTTTTGTGAAAAACTATTTCTGTTGAATACAATTGTGAATTAGAAATAAAACAATAAAATTGTTTATTAGAATTGAATTATTTTCTTAACTCAGAATTTGTGTTAATTTTTAGAATCACTTTTTGAGGGAAAGAAGAGAGAGAAGGAGAGGGAGAGGGAGGGAGAGAGAGAAGGAGAGAGAAGGAGAGAGAGAAGGA